>JAWQFJ010016039.1:40000-42500 GCA_034096865.1 Theodoxus fluviatilis
TCTCACAGACCGTTGGCTTTGAAGCCCAAGATTGAAGAACGGGATTTGGGGGGTCGGGATAGGTGGAGGGGGGGAGGGGGGACCCAAGACTTTCCAAAACAGCAGGGGGTGGGGGTGGGAGGCGGACAGACGTGAATTTTAGTGCACACCGACATCCAGCAGCGGGCTGAGAGAAAACAAACAGGTTTACGCAGGTCTGAGCCCCATGAAAGCACCAACAACAAACAAACGCCTGTCAGCGTCAACAAGGAGAGAGCGCTCGGAAAAGAGCTCCTATCGCCCCGAGGGAGGGAGTGAGAACATGGGGAGACAGGCACGAGGAAGGAGAGGAGAGGGGTGTGGGGGAGAGGGGGTGGAGGATAAACGGGGTGGGGGGGGGGGGGGAGAAGATTTGGGTGGGTGGGCAGAGAATGGCCATTTATTTACTGTGCCATAGGGACAGACGAGGAATGAAGAGAGGAAGAGGAAACCCTGTGAAGACCGGGAAAGATGTAAGACTTGACAGAAATGGGCAACAAAGAGCAGTTTGGTGGGAAGAAGAGTCGTTTGTGATGAAGGCCTCGAACGATTACCAAGACAGCCATTGTTTGCGAGAAGGAAACACAAACTGACTTTTGCAATGTAGGAAGAGGTTGATCTACAAAGCCTGGAGGACTGGCAAGTACGTTCTCCAAACACAGGTCCATTTCATTCTACGCCTTGTCGGCTCCATTTCTCACAGTTAAGGAGGCCAAGAAAACAGCTTAGGTGTGTACAAGGTTGTGCGGATTCATTCCACTACGAGGTAGTTTCATTTCAAATGCGTCTTTATGAAATTGTCATACATTCCGATTAGTTTCCTTCATACATCTTTTCAGACGTCAAAGAACTCTTCGTGTGCTATATTTTGAACGGATGTTTACAAGCACACAATAAATGTTGCAAACTACAAAAGAACTGAAAATAAGCTGATGACTGAGTGGACAATTCTACTTTTCCGCCGTTTTAAAATGCACTTCAAATCAACATTTCAATGTTTTTCTTTTTTTACAGGAGGAGCGATTTATAAAATGGGGCTTCAAACAACATGTTCCTCCCAACCTTTCTTCCATGACAAACAAACTTCATAACCACTACTCACTAATGCCTTTCGCGCCAGGACCTATTTTTGGCGACTCACATGAAGAAAGGTAAACGTTCTCTGGCTCAGTGATGAGGGAGTTCTGTGTAAAGCAGCTGGAGCACCGGATGTGGGTGAAAAGCTGCTATATGAAACCCAAACATTGCCTATGCCTTTCGTCCCCTATCACTCACTGCGTGCTGTGCTGGAAGTCTACTGAGCCTAGCGCTCTCAAGTCCCATACTTTAGTCCCCTATCACTCACTGCGTGCTGTGCTGGAAGTCTACTGAGCCTAGCGCTCTCAAGTCCCATACTTTAGTCCCCTATCACTCACTGCGTGCTGTGCTGGAAGTCTACTGAGCCTAGCGCTCTCAATTCCCATACATTAGTCCCCTATCACTCACTGCGTGCTGTGCTGGAAGTCTACTGAGCCTAGCGCTCTCAAGTCCCATACATTAGTCCCCTATCACTCACTGCGTGCTGTGCTGGAAGTCTACTGAGCCTAGCGCTCTCAATTCCCATACATTAGTCCCCTATCACTCACTGCGTGCTGTGCTGGAAGTCTACTGAGCCTAGCGCTCTCAAGTCCCATACTTTAGTCCCCTATCACTGCGTGCTGTGCTGGAAGTCTACTGAGCCTAGCGCTCTCAAGTCCCATACTTTAGTCCCCTATCACTCACTGCGTGCTGTGCTGGAAGTCTACTGAGCCTAGCGCTCTCAAGTCCCATACTTTAGTCCCCTATCACTCACTGCGTGCTGTGCTGGAAGTCTACTGAGCCTAGCGCTCTCAAGTCCCATACTTTAGTCCCCTATCACTCACTGCGCGCTGTGCTGGAAGTCTACTGAGCCTAGCGCTCTCAAGTCCCATACTTTAGTCCCCTATCACTGCGTGCTGTGCTGGAAGTCTACGGAGCCTAGCGCTCTCAAGTCCCATACTTTAGTCCCCTATCACTCACTGCGCGCTGTGCTGGAAGTCTACTGAGCCAAGAGCTCTCAAGTCCCATACTTTAGTCCCCTATCACTCACTGCGCTCTGTGCTGGAAGTCTACTGAGCCTAGCGCTCTCAAGTCCCATGCTTTCTGAGAGGACAGTGCCAAGCGTGTGGTATGGCAACTGAGAGACATACAGACATGTAGAGAACGTCCAGAACCATGACGCATTCCTTTTTCTCGTTTGCCCTTTTCTTTTCTTCTCTGTCCCTGTATCTGTCACTCTTTGTTTCTCTATCCCTGTCTCTGCGTCTGTCTGTCTGTCTGTCTGTCTGTCTGTCTGTCTGTCTGTCTGTCTCGCTCTGTCTCTCTCTCCCTCTCTCCCTCTCTTTCTCTAAGTCTCTCTCTGTCTCTGTCTCTCTGTCTCTCTCTCCCTCTAAGTCTCTCTCTCTGTCTCTCCCTCCTTCTCTCT
>JAWQFJ010016039.1:47500-62500 GCA_034096865.1 Theodoxus fluviatilis
TGTTCATCCTCATTTCAACATTTCAAGTCTTATTCCTCAACCCCCATTAGTGATCTTACCGCGATTTTTCTTTTGTTTCCTCCCTTGTTTTGCATTTACAGTTCCTTTCGTCAAGGTTACGACACATAGATAATCTTGAAGAAACTTCACACTTTGGCGTTCTTTTCCTTCAACGAGCTTTTCACCTACCAGAGCCACATTCTCGGCTCTGGTGTTCCGCTGCCAAGAAGGGCATCGAGGTCTGTGGCGGTTTTGGGGGAGGGTTCAGGCGGGCTGGTTATCATCAGCGTGATACAGGCGCGGGGGCGATTCTAATTCACTGTTGACAAGGCGACCGATAAGGCGACAGCTTGGAGAGACAAACCCTGGCGGGGTGCGAACCTGTCTCCAGTCATCAGACTAGACTCACGGCTTGGTTCATTATCATCCATCATGGAGCTCTCAGTCTTAGAACCTCAGCCCCTCCCCCTTCTTTCTCCCTTGCTCCACCCCTGCAGTACCGTCAGTACTGCTTCTCTAACCCCTGCCCCCTTTCTTCCTTCCACTCCCCCTTCCCATCACCTCAACCACACCCCCAACCCTGTACCAACCCACCGTATCTCTGGCACGTTGAATGCTGCCCCCTTCTATTGCTCTATATGCCCTCTTATTCCACCATACAAACTATCCTCTTTCCTCTTTGTCCAACCCCATCCCTACCATCCACAGTGCTATCAACACACACACGCGCGCGCGCGCGCACACACACACACACACACACACACACATACTCACACACACACATACTCACGCACATACACGCGCGCGCGCGCGCACACACACATACACACTCACACACACACACACACACACACACACACACACACACACACCTCTACCTCCATCTCAACCACCTTCAGCACCATTCCTTCATTTTCCATCACCCTTGCTTTACCACAATTTTTATTCTTCAATGCCTCCTCTTTCGTTCAAGACTTACAACCCACCCTCCTTTCTGTTTCCATTCCTCAGCCCCCCCACCCCCACTTGCTTTACTCTCTCCCCCCAAGCCCTGCCCCCCCCCTCCTTTCTCCCCTCCCCCCACTCTCCCACCCCTAACCCCTTTCTCCATTCCCATCACCCCTTCCCCAACTCAAGACACTCGCTCTCCCCTTTTCCTTGCCGAGGCTTGATGCCTGTAGACACAATGACGGATGTGCTCACCACGTTCCACAGAGCGGACTGAAATAATGAAGTCAGCTGCCTCAGGGGGCAACTGTGGGTTTTGCGTCATCGCCTGCGCTTTTTGCCCTGGGCTTTTTCCATGGTGCTTTTTTGTAGTTGGGCTTTTTGAATCTTTTCTTGGGGTCATCTGCTGCTGGGGTTTCTCTTTCAAGTATACATAGATATCTTTGCCAACCTTTCTCCTTCTGGTTTCCATTTTCACCACTAATAACAACAAAGTACAGAGAAGATCAACACTTTACGTATTGACTTGAAACCTGTATCCAATAACAACAAAGTACAGAGAAGATCAACACTCTACGTATCGACTTGAAACCTGTATCCAAAGGTGATTCATACATTGCAGCGCCAATTTTTCAAGTTGGATACTTATATCCTCACACACACTTTACGAAAACGTGATTGTGGATTTTAAGAAGGCTGTATTCCTAAAAACAAACGAACAATTGCACACACACGCACACACACACACACACACACACACACACACACACACACACACACACACCTTGTCTCACTAAGCGTTGTGAATTCGCTGAGTCATTTGTCGACTCTCAGCTTTGACAGTCGGGCCATGTCATCGGTATGGGCAACGAGCGCATCCCAAAACAGCTGTTCTTTGGCGAACTGGTGCAAGGAAGGCGTATACTATAGGTCAACCGCAAAAGCAACCCAAAGGAAAACCTGAAATGCTTTGTGGCATCACACCGCATGAGTTCCAGGTAGTAGCGCTGGATCACTTGCTGTGGCGAGCTGCCTTCCATAAGGGGTCCCACTTGCCCGTGAACGTCGCCACAGGGCTATACGACGGTTTTTGTGATGGCAACGGAGTTCCAGTCCTCACCTGTCTTCCAGTCTGCCGCTCCAAACTGGGCCTGCACAGCCATTTAGGAGTCCACAAGGATAAGCATCGATCCCTTCATCCCTGAACCAAAGGACTGCCCTCACCCTACTACAGGACAACCACCATACTTCAGCACAAACATGTAGCTCTACGGCGAAATGTAATTTGTTGTGAGTCAAATGACAACTATCTATTTGGTTTGTGAGAGTGTAACGTATCACTTGTTATTTTTCAGTGTTCCAAATTTTTTTATAAACTGTCTTCATCTCCACCCAAGGGAGTACAAGGTGGGAGGGCTGGAGCCAAATCTATGATACGGCAGCTCCCCCTGGCACACACACACACACACACACACACACACACACACACACACACACACACACACACACACACACACACACTCACGCACTCAGCACCTCACTTATTCGTCTGTTCACGCACCCACTCTTATACATGCGCATACTCATGGACACGCTTTCAAACGCAAATGCTCTGCCTGCCTGCCTGCCTGCCTGCCTGCCTGCCTGCCTGCCTGTGTCTGTCTGTCTGTCTGTCTGTCTGTCTGTCTCTTTATCTTTCTCTCTCTCTCTCTCTCTCTCTCTCTCTCTCTCTCTCTCTCTCTCTCTCTCGTGTGTGTGTGTGTTGCCTTTATCCCTACTTGTCAGACTGCAGGGCTGCCCGTCCGTCTGCTTGTAGACCTTGTCTACCTGTATATTTGTCTGCCTGTCTATCTCTTGTGTCTTCTGTCTGTCTGCCTGGGTGTACACCACGAGTCGTGGTGAGCTGGGTTTTTATTGTATTTTGTTTCGCTTCGTTTTCCCCTGTTCTGCCTGCCTTCCTTCGTATCATCCTCTTGACATGATCCACAGTAATGTTTTGACTCAGCGTCCGGCCCATGTGTATCCACCGATGGAATTTGCTAAATAGGTTTGCTGTATGTTCACGTCCATTTCAGGAAGTCAGAAGTAATCCACACGAACGGTTAATCGATACAGGAGAAGACTTGAGAATGTTTTTGCATCACGAAAAAAACCCAGTAACCATCATTTCTGCGCCCGTTTTGTGTAAATATGAATGTTAACCTACATTGAGGCCTCTACGTATGCTTAGTTTTGAACATCATGTACAGACAGACCATTGACATCAAAGTGCGTGCTTTGTCTTCTACCTCTGAAATTTTAAATATTTTGTCTCCTCCGTTTGTGTGTACATTTTCATCAGAAAAAGCAAAATCATTCGGCGTTCCGCCGAGCAAAACACACACGCACGCACACACAGACACATACACACAAACATACACACGTACACAAACACACCCACACATAAACACACACACACACACACACACACACACACACACACAGTGCTAATGACAGACTCTCATGAGATTCGTGTCATGGCAACGTATCTCGAATGCGCGCGCATGACAGGCGGAATACCCGGATGGCAGGACTGGGCATGAGTGAGGGGGAGTGATGTCAAAAGCCAGGCAGCTCGGATTACGTCATTATCGCTGTCATGCGCAGAAAGGGAAAGGCAATAGCGTCACGAGGCGAGTGTCCTGACTGTCGTTCCCCCTATTAACCCTCTGTCACGTGACATCGACGCCATCTTGGCAGCCTCGTTTTAGACCAAACTCGTGGCGTGTTGTGCTGCTGGCTTTGGGTTTCGCCATTTGGGGACGGCCATCAATTTATCGGCTGAGCGCTTGGCGCTCTCATGAATATCAATCAAGAGCAAGCGCTGACGAAAATTATAGATTTCTTCCTAATTAATTCTACCGTGCTCCTTTGGGGGAGAAGATAATTTGACAAGTGGGCTGAATGCTCACGTCTGCTAATTACGAAACTATTTGTAAACGCTAGCGGCGGACTAGAAGGGCTTCGGGAGAGGCGTGAGAAGAACATGGAAACAATTACGTCGCAGCCACGTCAGCGTCTACGAGGAGGCGCGGTGGTCACTGTAAAGAAATCGAATGAATAATAATAATAATAATAATAATAATAATAATAATAATAAAGTTTATTTATACAGCTCATTTTCATATACATGCTCAAAGCGCTTTACAGGCATGAAAGACATGAAACATATAAATAATGCCGAACACAAGTAAAGCAAACTCAAGCACAGTACACTTACAATGCATAAGCACACAAGTAGACCAAGCCAAAGCAACACAACACGGCAACAACTTGACACAGGCAAAACCAGTCAGCCAATGAGACACGGCACACGTACATGGCTTCAACACACAAGCCAAACAATAACAGGACCAACCACAGGCACACATATATAAAGCACGGCAATTAGGATGAAAGTCCGTCGCATATGACACAAATACGCAGAAAGAGA
The DNA here is from genome assembly GCA_034096865.1 of Theodoxus fluviatilis. NCBI lineage: Eukaryota > Metazoa > Mollusca > Gastropoda > Cycloneritida > Neritidae > Theodoxus > Theodoxus fluviatilis. Next base: position 51,921 of record JAWQFJ010016039.1, read on the forward strand.
ACACTCTGTACAAGACGATGTAACTGAAACAATGAAGTCATACACACAAAGCACGATACACGCGAGCAACCAGCAACGAACATGGCAGTAGCAAACAATACCCGATGCAGGGCAAACAATATAATGACATACGAATAATAGATGCATCATGTGTGAATTCTAGTGAATTCTTTAATGGTGGTTTGAACAGATACCACTATTGGACTTTTTCGTCTCTCGTGTCTGTGTGTCAATCTGCAAGAGTGTATGTGCGTATGTGTATGTGTTGTATTGTGTGTGTGTGTGTATGCGCGCGCGCGCGTGTGTATACGTTTGTGTGTGAGCGTGTGTTTGTGTGAGAGAGTGAGAGAGAGAGAGAGAGAGAGTCACAGAGAGAGAGAGAGAGAGAGAGAGAGAACAGAGAGAGACACACAGAGAGAGAGACAGAGAGACAGAGAGAGAGAACAGAGAGAGACAGAGAGACAGAGAGAGAGAGAGACAGAGAGAGAGAGACAGAGAGAGAGAGACAGAGAGAGACACAGAGAGAGAGAGAGAGAGAGAGAGAGAGAGAGACACAGAGAGAGAGAGAGAGACTGTTTCAGATGCCAAATGAGACGAGAACTTTTGCACCAAGAGAGACTTACATTCTGTATGGAGACGCAACGGGCTGCAATGGAAACAAACCATACGGGCCAAGCTCCTTTGCAGTGAGTGCTGAGGCATGTGTAGGCGGATACTTTCTCCGTAGATCACGACGTTATGCAAACAGCTGTCGGCTAGAACCTTTTATCTCCAAGCCTGACACGACACGCCATTGTTTCCGCACAATTTAGACGTAAAATTGGTCACGTTAGTCAATACCTTTCACGCCGAACTGCCTTGCCCGCGATAATAGCCCCCCCCCCCCCCCCCCCCCCCCCCCCCCAATGCAATTAACATTGCGTTCGCCAAATTAGCGAGCGGGCGAGTTCCGAGAGTTCGAGGCGAAGCCAAAGCAAAGTGAACACTGCGCCCATCTTATCAACTGGAGACTGGCAAGAATGCCAGCCATCCCTGCCTGCAATCAGAGGGGGAGAAGCGCCTGCCAACGGTAGAGAAGGAAGCAGCGAAAAACGCCCGTCAGACTGACGAGGGAAGTAAATTACCCAAGCTTTAAACACGGCCAGCCGCTTCAAGATGGCGACCCCCGATAGGGGAGCACGGGGCAGCCAGGGGAGATAATTCCGGGAGATAACATTCTGATGGTAACGAGTCGTCGGCCCTGAGCGCCTTTGATCTACCAAATTGGCGGCGACGGGCTGCCGCCATATTGTAAAGACCTGTCCCAGCTCTGCTGGGTCGAGCAGCACGGCGCGTATATCAGTGACACGGCCTCGACGGCTGGCAAACGACGTGTCGATGCGAGGGACGATAACATTGTCGATGAGAGCGAGCGGTGGGTCCCGAGTGGGTAGAGTGACTGCCGTCAGGCACCCGTATTGACACCTCCAACCACCCGCATTGCGCACCCGGTGCGTCTCGAGGGAGGATGACGTGGTGTCCTGGACAATGGCCGTAGTGTAGAATGGTGCCCAGATCACCCGCCATTGTGGTCCCAGAGGTGTTCACTGACAGGCAGCCTGACCGTCCTGACCTGTTCACCTCCATGACGAAGAGCTAAGTCCTTACAGGCCACCTGGACAATGGTGTTAATTCTAAGGATGGCATGCAATACCTTACTGGCACGTACACCACAGTTGATTTTTGAAGACCTGCATGGAAATGGACTAACATTCCTTTCAGGTCGATGGCAATTAAAGTTACAATAACATCTATGTCATGTGGAAATTGCATCAGAAAAAAACACATTTTTGAAACTGTGGGTACGGGGCAATTGTCATTAAAATGATTTTTTAAAAAACTTTGAAAAACATCCTCTTTTAGCATCCTCATGACTGAAGCTGTCACTGCACAACCGAGGAACAAGCCGAGACGAGCAACGGCGAGGTCCACAGCTGGAAGTTTTGTAGAGAACTGAGGACGAGATTGGGTGCCCGGTAACTGTTTGCACTGCTCGATTGTTCTTTGCTCCCGACGACCCTCAGTGCAGATCCTGCTTAGCAAGCTGCAGTGGGTGTTTGACTCTTGATGACCGTCGACTCAGTGCCGAAACTCCATAGGTCTGCCTTTGTTAGCTCAGTTTAAGCTTTCTTCTCCAGTGTCCAAAAAGCCGAAAACTGATCAGACTGCTGTCAGTGCTGTTTGTTTGCCCGAACAACTCAGATGACGTATCTGGAAGCCATCGGCTGGGAAGAGAGGGCCCGGTTTGTATGCTCTACCAGGTCTGGTCTGAGTGTCGCAGTGTTGGTTTCCAATGCAATGAGCCGTTGAAATTGATCTCCAAGATGCGTGATAACACTGTTTCCCCTTTCCAATTTGTTACGAGACAAGCTGACAGATTCGATGGCCTAGATGGCGCTGGCGAGTGCTTCCGTTTGACCCATGAACCTTCGTTCTCTGTGTCTAAAATTAGAGGCCGCAGGATCTAACGTAGTAGAAGGTCGCTGTAATGTGTTGCAACCCTATTAAAAACGATTCTTAATTACTTTTTTCTCTCTGTCTCTCTGGCTCTCTCTCTGTCTCTCTCTCTCTCTCTCTCTCTCTCTCTTTCTCTCTCTCTCTGTCTCTTTCTCTCTCTCTCTCTCTCTCTGTCTGTCTCTCTCTCTCTCTCTCTCTCTCTCTCTCTCTCTCTCTCTCTTTCTCTCTCTCTCTCGCTCGCTCGCTCGCTCGCTCGCTTTCTCACACACACACACACACACACACACATTCACGCACACACAACACAACACACACCCACACACACGCATGCACGCACGCACGCACGCACACACACACATAAACATACAAACAGTCACACGTACACATATACATCGAACTTTCGTGAAGAAACCTCTGTTACTTGAACAAAATTCACAGATGAACGCCAGTGATGACACATCGAAATCGACAAGTATTTCGGCATTTCAGTTTTTAAATATATATTTAACAAACCTTGTGGTTTATAACTGGGAGTACGAATTGTACCCCCGCGCATCGCTATCTGATTCGTAAATGTTGAATAACCAGTGAAATCGTAACTTGACTTGCATTTATTCTTACCAGCTCTGCTGATTTTCGTGGACAAGGGCCTTACATAACCTACAAAAGCTGATAGACCATAAAACTCCATTCATCATCTTCATCGTCAGTTTTTGAATACTTCTTTTTGTACGACGCAGAAAGCATTGCATTCGACTGTTCTCATATCTAGACAAGTGAAGATTCTGCTCTCAATAATTTGTTATGAGGTCTAAATCAACCTCGTCAAATGACACTGCTGGCATATGAATGCGTCATTTAGACTTTACTGAGACTAAAATGCTGTGCAATCATCCGATCTTTTCCTCCGACCTGATGTCTTTTTCGAGGGAAAAAACTGTCTTCACGGTAATGATGGATATCATTACATAAAATGATACATACAAAACCAAGATTGTCGTAATGTAATAGTTTACTGATAATTCTGAGGTTGCTATCAGAGTCCATTTGCTGGTAAATATCTTATTCACAGCAAGAAAACAAAACTTCACATACTGAGTTGAGACTGAAGACGTCTGTTCTTAGTGTTAGATATCATTTTACTGCGTAAAAATCTGCAAAACATTTAGGTAATGTCGTTGTAAAATGATAAGCCTAATGTCACTGCTAGATCACTCATTTGCTGGCGTATGCGTTTATTAGTCATGGTAAGAGGAAAACAAGTTTCACCTATTGATGTAAGACTGACATTAAGAGATTGAGTGGTTATCTCAGACAGTGATATAGTTCACTTTGTTGTGCAGGTGTCTTCAGTCCTGTTTTCCTGCCAACGACTATCGGATTTTACATGAGCATTTATCCTTTCCTTGATAAACCACAAAGAATCCATTGGGACTGATGACATTTCTGCACAAAAGCCCTCAAGCTGTTTTGAAATTGATGGATCGTCCTGACTCCATCTGATGAATGCGAATGACAAGTCCTCTTTGAAGTGATACTGGTAGTGACGACACCTGCAAAATCCAATCTTACGGTATGTTCCTTTATTTCCGTCAGATGGGTCATATGCGTTGGTGTGCGTGTGTGTGTTTGTTTGTTTGTTTGTTTGTTTGTGCGTGCGTGCGTGTGTATCTGTTGTGTGTGTGTCTGTCTGCCTCTGTGTCTGTGTGTGTTTGTGTATTTTTGTGTGTGTGTGTTTTGTGTTTGTGTGTGAGTGTGTATATGTATGTGTGTGAGTGTGTGTGCTGTGTGTGTGTGTGCTGTGTATGTGCCTTTGTGTATATGTATGTGTGCGTATGTGGTTTGTGTGTGTGTGTGTGTGTGTGTGCGCGCGCGTGTGTAATTTCTTAAAATGATGCTGCCAGCACCTTATTTGCACAGTCTCAATACACGTTTTCAGTTCACGTCTTCTGAACTCTCGTGTCCAACACGTAGCGCAGCAGTGGGCCTCAAACTTCTCGTCAGCGCGTGTCCCGCAGCAACGAGGCAGCGAATTGGTCATTTAGCACTAAATGGGCTGACCTGGCCCCTGCAGACATTAATCACTCATCACTACATCGAAAATATGTCCTTTCATGTGACGTGATTGCTCACTTATCTCCGCCATAACCAAGACAATGAGTGCAGTTCCGTATGTAGTCCACATAATGCCAGCAGTCTGAGCTTTGGAGGATTTGGAGGTTGTATCAGGGCGCAAGACCCAATAGATAATTCATTGTGTCGTTCATCTCGTCGTTCCTTATGAACGAGAAGTTAAACTGCAGTATTCTGCGTGTGCCTGCTGTACAAGGTAAACATTTCATTTTTTGTCTAGAATTCGCGTTTGCTTCAGAAAAATAGGGCTTTGCAAGGTGTCAAGAGGAGCTTATTGTGTCACACTCATTAACGTGTATATGCACGCATTCAAGCAGGCCGAGAAACTCTCTCGGAGCTTTGTGTCGTACTCATACATGATTTCAATGCTTCCTCTGTACACGACATGTTTAAAACTAAGTAGGGGTAGTGGTTCTCGGGTACTCTTCAAAAGCAACGTTGAAGAAGCCTCAGTATAGGTACATAATTATCTTGACATAAAACTAGTTCAGACATTAATACTGTTACTGTTTTGTATCTCAAGTCTTATCACGTATCGCCTATCAACACGTACACTCAACGAGCTCATGTAAAGTTTCGCTACTCTCGATACATACATCAGCAGGCTCATATTCCATACACACGAAGCATTGAAGCAGTCTATTTAAACAAAAAAGATCCTTGAAGATCCCTATCTCATTCACTCCTTGGTTCAGTGACATCACACTTTTACAAAACCGAGCTTTGAAAAAAACTATCTTCATTGCTCTAGATTCATCAACATCCTCCCACCTCCTCCTTATCTCCTGCTCTCCCTGTTTCATGTACATAAAGACGAAAGCAGAACCCTATTTAACAGAGCGTTTCTGTAGGTTCCAATCACACGTAAGTATTACAGCATCCACAGGCGTGCTCAACCGAGCCCTCAGACAAACACTTTTCACAGATTCACACACACCAAATCCCCCGGAGTCTAAGGCACACCAAGCATGAAAAGCAGATTGAACTTCATTGAAAAACTGCTCTGAGCACTCGGCTCCAGTCAGTCATCCAGACAGACACACAAGCAGGGAAGCAGCCGCGGCTCCAATGGCAGGCTCTGCAGTCCTTGTTGGCTTTGGCAGGGGGAGACCGAGTGCGTTGTAAGTCTTGCCTGGACCCCAGGGAAGGGGGGAGGTGGGAAGTGTTTCGTTTCGGACGCTGCAAGTAAGTGGAGTGTGTTTGGTTTAGGCGAGGCGGTGGGGACGGCTTGTTTCCCGTCACCGACGGGAAGCCACGGTGTGTTTACTATGTCAATCAAACATGGCTGACCCCGCAGGGCCCCAAGTCCAGGCCTGGGCCAGCCATTCTCCAGGACTGCGGTCAGACGTTGTTGTCTGCTTCTCGTCAGCGCCGCCGCCCTACAGGGGTGTTTATCCCAGCGCAACCCGGTAATTTTCACCAATCCATCAGCAGGGAATTCTTATCTGCGGAGCTAGTGTGACGACAGCAGGAAGCAGACGATGTGCGCCACCATCTTGCTTTTTCCTGTCAGCGCTGGAGAGCTTCAGGAGCAAAGGGAGATAACAGGGTGCGAAATTGATGAAGTCGGGTTCAGGAGGGTGGGGGCTTGGCTTCCAGGCAAGCAGGCAGGGAGGCATGGAGGCCAAGAAGAGAGACAGACTGAGGGGCAGGCTGGTAGGAGGTGCGCCATCTTGTACCTGGCTTGCAACATGCTCCAGACGTCACGCTGCTCTCCAAACTTTCAGCAGCTCCATGTGTGTTACGAATCCAATGTGCCGAATGGTGTATGCACGTGATTTTGTTTTGACTGTGATTACTTTTAGCATGTGGCTCGCTGTGAGTCAGCAAAGGTCAAGCCTGTCCACTCTTTGATGTTGTTTTCCCACCTCTTTCTCTGCCTGCCTCTCCTTCTCCCACCTGGTATGGTACCTTGCAGGATGGTCTTGGCCAGCCCACTGCCTCTTGACACGTGACCGTACCGTTTCAGCTTTCTGCTTTTCACGATTGAGAGCAGGTCTTCGTACTGTCCAAATGCTCTCCTGATCCTGTTGCTGACTTCCTCATTCGTGACATGGTCTTTATATGAGATGTTCAGAATCTTGCGGTAGCATCTCATTTCCAGGGCTTGTATCCGTCACTGTAGTTCAGATGTGAGTGTCCAGGACTCGCATGCATACAAGAATACGGAGATGGCCAGCGTGCGCATGAGCCTGATCTTCGACGCGAGAGTGATATTTCTGTCACGCCATATTGGCTTCAACTTTGCCAATGCTGCTGTTCTTTGTGCTATCCTGGACAGTATCTCTGGTTTGGACCCTTCATCAGTCACAATAGATCCCAGGTATTTGAAGTTGCTCACAGCTTCCAGTTTTTGACCCTTCACTTTGATTTCCATTTTAAAGCCCCGAAGGTTGTTCGTCATCACCTTGGTCTTCTCGGCGCTGATCTCCATGCCATATGCCTGTGAGGTCTTGTCTAGATGCTCGACAAGACTAGTCAGCTCCTCTTCACTTTCTGCTAATCCATCAATGTCATCAGCAAAACGTAAGTTGGTGATCTTTCTGCCACAGATGCTGATTGATCCTTCGTGGTCTGCTAGGGCATCAGTCATTATCCTTTCGAGGAAGAGGTTGAAGAGTGTGGGGGAGAGTAGACAGTCCTGTCTGACTCCGACCGTTGTCCTGAACCATTCGCCTGTGGTACCATTGAACAGGATTGCGCTGGTCGCTCTGTCATAGAGATGTTCGACGACTTTGATGATTTTGGAGCTGATGTTGTAGCTTCTCATTGTGGCCCACAGCGCAGCATGCCAGACTCCGTCAAATGCTTTCTTAAAGTACAATACAATACAATACAATACAACTTTATTTGTCCCACAACAGGCAATTCAAGTACACTTTATATATAAAATCTATAAAGACATGGTATAGATCTTGTTGGTGTTGTAGATGTTTCTCACACAGGACTCTCAGATTAAGATCTGTTCGGTGGTGCTCCTACCTAGTCTGAAACCTGCCTGCTCTTCAGCAATGATTTTCTCTGCCTGTAGTTTTAATCTGTTTAGCAGTACTTTCAGCATGACCTTGCTGGGATAGCTGATTAGGCTGATTGTGCGGTAGTTCTGGCACATTTGCAGGTTTCCTTTCTTGGGCAATGTAATCACTAGGGACTGTGTCCACGAGGTTGGCCAATCTCCCGTCTGCCAGATCTTATTGCAGATCTTTGTGAGTGCATCGATCATTGCGTCGCCTCCTGCCTGGATGAATTCCCCTGGAATGTTGTCAACCCCAGCTGACTTCTCTTTTTTGAGGGACTTAACCGCTGTCTCCACCTCTTCTCGAAGAATTGAGTAGTTGTCCTCCTCGGTAGTCTGAGGACAGTTCAGTACTTTAGGATCTCCTTTGGTGTCATAGTTGTACAGCTCAGAGCAGTACTCAGTCCAGCGTTTCATGATTTCGCGAGCCACAGAGGGTAGAGATCGATGGAGGAAGATTGTCCGAAAGTCATCAGTGGTGCCTGTAACGACCCAAAGTATGAACCGTTCCAAAGTATGAACCGGAAATCGTCGCAGAGTTATCTGCCCGGCTCTCTCTTTATGCGATTTACCGCTCCTGCACCTGTTCTTCGCATGGAATATATCCCGACAAACGACGCATTAGTTGCTTTACGAGTTTTTGTGTTTTTGGTGCATTTGTATCGTTTAACACATAATGTAGCGTTCAAAAAAGTTTTTTCCCGTGAAAAGCCGTCTCCCCTGCCGGAAATAATATGGGAGTCATCTCCCTGTAGTCTATTTGTAGTCTGGTTTTATAAAACGCGACCGTTGACTGACTTGGCACGCCCGGGGAGTTATGCTAAGATCCGGCCGCGTAAATATATCTGCCTTTTGTGACAAACGTCTTGCTCGGCGGTACTGTACTCCATGCACCTTAACGGTGCGCGTGATTCGGGTGTAATCTTAAGCTAAACGACGTTCCGAATGTTTCCGACTTCGACCATTTCAGCAGCGCCAATAAACGTCGTTTAGCTTAAGATTACACCCGAATCACGCGCACCGTTAAGGTGCATGGAGTACAGTACCGCCGAGCAAGACGTTTGTCACAAAACGCAGATATATTTAAGCGGCCGGATCTTAGCATAACTCCCCGGGCGTGCCAAGTCAGTCAGGCGGAGTGGCGGGTGCCGTCTCTTTTTAGAGTTGAATTTTCAGCACGTCCCGAGCAGATAACTCTGCGATGACTTCCGGTTCATACTTTTGGACGGTTCATACTTTGGGTCGGTACAGTGCCTGTAGCGTGGAAAATAGTAACCCGTGGAAAACAGTGACGGAAGTCATCGCAGAGTTATCTGCGAGGGACGTGCTTTATGCAATTTACCGCTCCTGCACCTGTTCTTCGCATGGAATATATTCCGACAAACGACGCATTAGTTGCTTTACGAGGTTTTGGTGCATTTGTGTAGTTTAACACATGATGTAGCGTTCAAAAAAGTTTTTCCCCCTGTAAAGCCGTCTCCCCTGCCAGAAATAATATGGGAGTCACCTCCCTGTAGTCTGTTTGTAGTCTGGTTTTATAAAACGCGACCGTTGACTGACTTGGCACGCCCGGGGAGTTATGCTAAGATCCGGCCGCGTAAATATATCTGCGTTTTGTGACAAACGTCTTGCTCGGCGGTACTGTACTCCATGCACCTTAACGGTGCGCGTGATTCGGGTGTAATCTTAAGCTAAACGACGTTCCGAATGTTTCCGACTTCGACCATTTCAGCAGCGCCAATAAACGTCGTTTAGCTTAAGATTACACCCGAATCACGCGCACCGTTAAGGTGCATGGAGTACAGTACCGCCGAGAAAGACGTTTGTCACAAAACGCAGATATATTTACGCGGCCGGATCTTAGCATAACTCCCCGGGCGTGCCAAGTCAGTCAGGCGGAGTGGCGGGTGCCGTCTCTTTTTAGAGTGGAATTTTCAGAAAATCCCTCGCAGATAACTCTGCGATGACTTCCGTCACTGTTTTCCACGGGTTACTATTTTCCACGCTACAGTGCCTCAACAACCCATCTCAGGGTTAAGAGACTGAACTGAACTTTTAGCATGAGTAGGTGACGTAGTGACTGAGGAGTGTTCAAGTGTGAGCGGATGATCCGATTGATTGTATATTTGCCGAGTGAAAGCGGTGTTCGACAGTCGAGCGAATGAACCCCAAGGAGAAGGGTGAGTGGTGATTTTATCCGTTATCATTCTATATTGTAAATACTGCGGATGTATGATGATTGATAGTGAAGGAACGGATGAGTTAGTTTGCGTTGTTTTCAGGGTTCTTTGGCATGGTAACGAGTCGCTGAAACCCGAAGGGAGGCTCTGGGGTGTAATTCATGAACGTGGACTTTCAGCGTGGTCTTAGACCACTGCCGCTGGTCTCGGGCTACTGTCGTAGTCTACAATTCATGAACGTGGACTGTCGTAGTCTACAATTCATGAACGTGGACTTTGGTTCAGTCTCAGGCTGAACTGCGGACTACGGTGGTCCAAGGATTTGTTGGACTACACACCAAAGTCCAAAGCTGCCGCGATATTAAATGGCCGACCCTGTCTACGGTTCGCGCAGAAATCGCTGTATTTTGGGACACTAGAAACCCATCGAACGAAAATGTAAGCCATGAACAACATTAAATTATCAAAGCTGTATGTTGATTGCATCGATAGGTCCTGAAAGAGCTGACATTTTACAATTGGGAATGCAGGTCGCCGAGCATCTCAAGCTTCGCGCATTTCTATTTATAGCTGACGTGCGGACCTCAGCGACACCAGTAAACATTGTTGTCCGCGAACCTGTCAGCTGCTGTTGACATTGGGTACAATGCTAGTGTTGTCTGATGCTATGAAAACGGTACATTAAAATTGCATCTGTGTTATGAAAACATGGCTCAGATTAAATTGCTTTATTTTTGTTAACTGAGAAAATGAGT
>JAWQFJ010016039.1:70000-75000 GCA_034096865.1 Theodoxus fluviatilis
CCACAATCTGCTAGTGATTGGAAGTACGCAGGGAGCTCGGGCCCAGGGTAGGTGTTATTTGGACAGCTGGGACGCAGGGACGGGAGGGACGAGGGCGATGCAGGAGGAGGGGAGAGGGGGGAGATGGGGTGGGAATGGGGACGAGATAGGAAGAGAGGGCATAGAAGGAGGGGGTAGAGGAGGAGAGAGGCAGAGGAATAGGGTGAAAGAGGGCGAGGGAGGTAGAGAAAGAGGGAGGCAGAAGAGAAAAGGTCAGAGGAGGAGGAGGAGAGGGCAGAGGAGAAGGGAGTGGGGGAGGGGGGAGTGGCAAAGAAGGAGGGAGAGGCAGTAAGTGGAGCAGGAGGTCAGAAAAATGTTGGAACAGGTAGGAGATCTGAGCGCGAAAAATATTGGAAAGTGTGTGTGTGTGTGTATGTGTGTGTGTGTGTATGTGTGTGAGTGTGTGGGAGTGTGTGTGTGTGTATGTGTGTGTATGTGTGTGAGTGTGTGGGAGTGTGTCTGTGTGTGAGTGTGGTTGTTTGTTTGTTTGTTTGTATGATTGTAAGTGTATGTGTGTGTGTGTCTTTGTGCGTGCGTGTGCGCTCGCGCGTGTGTGTGCGTGTGTGCGTGTGTGTGCGTACGTGCGTGTATGCATGTGTGCGAGCGTGTGTGTGTGTGAATGTATGTGTGTGTGCATGCGTGCGTGTGTGTGTGCATGTGTGTGTGTATGTGTGTGTGTGTCTGTGTGTCTGTGTGAGCATGCGTATGTGTGTGTGTGTATGTGTGTGTGGGTGTGTGTGTGTCTCTGTGTGAGTGTGTATGTGTGTGTGTGTGTGTGTGTGTGTGTGTGTGTGTGTGTGTAAACCCTGCTGCCAAAGTATGCGGTCGTCTCAGCTGACTGCTGGGTGTCACTGAAGTCGATGTCGTGCTCCTGGATGGACGACCATGATGATGGCGTATGTTAAATGAAAGGAAGAAGAAATAAGACAAAAACGGTACTCAGTCACTGGTTTGAGTGAAACAATGACCGCAAGATGGAGAAAAAAGGGGGGAGGTAAGAAATATGAAGGGCAGGGAGAGGGGGTGGGGTGTTCCTAGTAAACAAGGGAGGGCATGGAAGGACAAAAAAACGAGGGGCAAAAGTTTTAACCATATACTGTGGAAGGGAGTGGAGTTAACCTGTACACAAGGGGGCATAGGGTGGGAGGGGAGAGGGGTGGGGGATGTTATTGCAGAGAAAAACCGAAGGAGGGGGAGGGTTTAAGGAAGGGTGGAAGTGTGACTGGAGTTCAACCACAGGAAAAGGGTAGAAGTAGAAGGTGGCGCTGGAGGTGGGGAGGGGGGTTGGGGGTTGGAGGGGAAGGTCGCTCTTGCAGGATCGCTTGGAAGCCATGGGGTCAGAGGAAAGGGGGGGTGGGGGTAAGTGGGTGAGGGGGTAGGATTGGGGAGTGCCCTCTCTCCTCCGTGCGAGGAGGCGACTGCCTCTCTTGCACCTGCAGACATGCGATCCTTGGGGGTCGGGGAATCCTCTTGATCCAGTCAGGCTGGCGAGCCAGGCTGTGTCGGGGCACGGCTGCTGGCGACAGGTGTGCAGGCAAGATCGTTTACCTGACAAATTGTCTGGGATTCTCCGGTAGTTGCCAGCCGTGCCGAGCGTGAGGTTCTCCAAGCTGAGGGAACTAACCTAGGTGTTCTCCCCACGCCTCCACTATCTCAGCGATGGGCACGATGCTCCTTGTTTGCACGCTCGCCCCCACACCTTCCCCTCACCCACTACTGCCCCTCTTCCTTCTACCAGCTCCCCTATGATCCTCTCTGCCCCCCTCCACCCCCTTTACCGGCGACCCCCACCATCGAGGTAATGACCTTTCACCCTCAGTTCTACCGGTTCTAACCCCAATGGACGAAGCATGCGCAAACAAGCACTTGCATGCGTACACTCACATGCACAAACATATGCTCACACACACATACGTCCACACATGCACACGCATAGACACCCACGCGCACACATGCACACTATGCATAAACACTCCAAATACATATACACACACGCAATCGCATGCAAACTCGCAAATACATAGACAAAAGCTATTACATGCACACGAGTGCACTATTCACATTCATGAACGTCACAATGAAAGCAGTCTCAAACACACAGAAAGCCAGGATTCTTTCCTTGTGAGGTCACTCCAGCAAGGGACAGATTCTCCTTAGCAAAAGAGAAGAAATGGACTGACACTAATGCCAAAAGAGGAACTCCTTTGGAAACGAGTGGAAGGGACTACACTGGGGAGTCAATGCCCTGGAGCGGGTTTGAAAATAGGTAGTCGATCTTGGTCGCAAGATCTTGCTTCGCAGTAAGAGCTAGCTATAAAAAAAACTACCCAACGTGACGAACTATTGCGCATGCGTAGACGTCACGACAAGAGGTGAACTAGCCACATGTCAATGGCCGACGTGTTGCCGGTTCATTCAGAAAACGCTCTATTTCGAGATACTAGCAACCCATCCAAAGAAAATATAAGCCATGCACAGCATTAATTTATCAAAGGTGTATGTTGAATGCATTAATAGATCGTGAAACCTCCTACAGTTTACACATCGAATGCAGGTCAACGCATCCACGCCGAACATTTGTCTCCAAGATGGCGGCGCGCATTGTACTCATGCTGTCCGCCATCTTGAATCTTAAAAGGAAGCACCTCTCAAGCTGCCTCGCTCAATCTACGCTCGTCTACGATTGGCGCGATAGCAAGCAAAGAATGAAACTGCCCATTCGGCGAGATCTGCGTAGATCTACCGAGATCTTCGCATTTTCAAACCCGGCCCTGGGCTGCGGAACTCAGGCGCCATGTCAGAGCGAACGGTGTCGACGCAAATCCACACCCTCCACCTTGCAGATAACAATGACAAATACGATTGCTGGTGACACTACGACAACAATGATGACAACGTTGTTCCTCTTGTTGTTCCTTTAGATGCCACATCTACCGACGACGACGACAACGACGATGATTGTGACGTCGTTGACGACGTCGACGACGACGATGATGATGCTGATGACGATGACGACGACGATCATAATGATGATGATGGTAGTGGTGGTGGTGGTGGTGATGAGGAAAACGATGCTGCTGCTGCTGCTGCTGATGATGATGATGATGACGACGACGACGACGACGACGATGATGATGATGACGACGACGATGATGATGATGATGATGATGATGATGATGATGATGATGATGATGACGATAATATGCTTCTTCCCATGCTGAATCAGCTGACTGAGCCTGACATTGACCTGGTTTTAAGACATCTCGATTGACTGCATTCTAACTTAAAGAACTCCACACATACTCACTCTCCCTGGCGAGAAGCAGACCAAGATGCATGGTCCAGAGCTCCACACTGACTGAGATATCCTGGTGAAGAACGATGTTGACGAAAGGCCAGTGGCAGCTGAAATGGAGCATGGAGTTGGGATGAAAGATACACCGTGTTATAAATGACCACCAACGGAAATTGCCGAGTGAAGACGTCCAGAGCGGGAAGGGTGCTGAGTAAAATGCGGTTAGCCAGCGGAAAGTGTCGACAGATGCCGACAGATGCCGAGCACTGCCCGCCGACAGACGGTCAGCAAATGAGGTGATAGCTGACTAGCCTCGATGGACAACTCCGACCACTGCCGAGCGCCGACAGGTTTACAGGGAAAAGAATGACCTCTCGACGGACAAGTCGGACAGGCCGAGGAATTGATAGCTCTATAGAGAAACACACAAGTGAAGGTAAAGAGATGTGTGAGACGTGAGCTTGTGTGCAGACTCTACTGCTGAGAGAAGTCTTCTTCTTCTTCTTCTTCTTCTTCTTCTTCTTCTTCTTCTTCTTCTTCTTCTTCTTCTTCTCCATCTTCTTTTAGTTCTTCTTCATCATCATCATCATCATCATCATCATCATCATCATCATCATCATCATCATCATCATCATCATCATCATCATCATCATCATCATCATCTTCTTCTTCTTCTTCTTCTTCTTCTTCTTCTTCTTCTTCTTCTTCTTCTTCTTCTTCTTCTTCGCCGTTGTCGTTGTCGTCGTCGTCTGTAGCAGCTGCAGCAATAGCACTGCCGTTGCCTTGATCATACAGAAATGGTGTCCCCCAGTTTTCAAGTGCTCGTATTTTATGATCGAGAAAGTTGGACAAATTGTCATTGGTTCACGAACGCACTTTTTAGCCTGACTTTGAACACCTGTTGAGTCTCCTATTGACCAAATACCCACTGTAGAAGATGTTGAGTACCTCTTGCTGTATGTTCACTTTCCACTAGATCACATAACCACACTGAAACCTGACTTTGAGTGCCTTTAACTGTGTGGCCATGCAGACTAACTGCATTCTGAGACGGCAGCAGAGGAAGACTTGCCTCTGGCAAGCAGAGAGACTTTGAACATCTTTAACCATCTGGCCATTCAGACCCACTGCAGACAGAGGCTGCCGACATCAAGACGGCAAAGAGAAGACGGAGTCTGGCAGGCAGAGAGGCTCCTGGCCTCCCTGGTCAGGGAGATGCTGTTTACTCAGAGGTAATGAGCCAATCACGGAAATCAATCACTCGCCCCCTCTCTAGGGAGCAGCACGTGCTTTCTGCGCATGCTCACTTCCGTTCCAGGCACGACTACCTCCCCTCTCCCCAGTGTCGTAGGCAATGAGTCGCTTTCTTCTCCTCCAGATAGAGGACGTGGCGGGGATGTAAGAGATGATGATCTTTTTATAGACGTCTCATGCGTGGTCAAGAGACGAACAACAAGAAACGGTCATGGGAATCTCTCAGTATACATAGGATAAAATGTTCGTCTTGCGTTTGATCATATGTGCTTCTTGCCTTCAAACTCTACAGTGAAAAATTAATTTGGAGAGAGAGAGAGAGAGAGAGAGAGAGAGAGAGAGACGTACAGACAGACGTACAGACAGACGTACAGGGCAGACGTACAGACAGACAGACAGACAGACAGACAGA
>JAWQFJ010016039.1:77500-105000 GCA_034096865.1 Theodoxus fluviatilis
AAGGTGAACATCATTGGTGCATCTTCGTGACTGCACGAGTGCTGGCTCAACGTCTATGACGGGCCAACAAAAGAAAGAATGTCTTAAAAGGAGCTTCCTCAAAACCATGTGAACTATTTAAAATATAATAATTTGTACTATATATGTTTATCCATATAAAATTTCCATCAATGGAAAATACTTTCAATGGGCTTTCAAAATGCATCATCGATTATTGCAGCCGAAATGTTTAACAAACTTAAAAGTGCACATCCTAAGAATACATCTGTAAAGATTCAGTCCCCAATTTAAACTCCTTAAGCTTGAATCTTTGTACCTTCGAACGCCCGTTATAGGAAGAGTAAGCACACACTCAACATTAATATAATGTCACTGGTGACCCACTTTAACACGACTTTAGTTACTTCTTCATCGAGTTTCTGGTGCAACCAAACGCAGGGAAATGTCTTTACCTGGAGTCTCTGTATTTGCAAACGAACAATAGAAAACAAACTTTCAAACAATACAAATATCCCATTACTGCTGTTCATTGTTACAAAAACACTGAGTCTACATGTACTCCTCTTTCTGACAGTTTACGAGTACAGATTGTTCGCTTTATTTTGCAAAGTTCCATCAAATGATGTTAACCCAAGCCACATCTTTTATCTCTTGGATTATCGGGTCACTTCAAGTATATATCATTCCAATACCATCTCAGTTTCCTAAGAAACTGGCAGCTAGACAGCGGATGTACGCGCTAGAATTAACTTTTGCAACGTCCTCAACCAATCCCTATTAGGGTCTGCAACGAAGCTGGAAATCAGGAGTTATTGCCGCTGATTTTCTTTCGCGCGGGGAAACCAAAAAGTGGTCTCTGGTCAGTACAGAATGGCTTCAGAACGTAGTGAAAGAGTACCAAGAGGTGTTCATTTTTGTTGTGTTTGCCAGTGCTACCGTGGCAAAGTGATCGGAGACAGAAAGGTTTCTTTGCACCGATTTCCCTTGGATGCAAAGCTGAGCAAAGTGTGGAAGCAAAGAGTGTTGACGGTGATGAAAGCAGGTTTCAAACTGACTGGTAACAGTCGTCTGTGCAGTGAGCACTTTGTTGGAAAGGCTGGACCGACTCCGTACGTCACATTGCCGTCATTGTTTTCGACCAAGGAATTCAAGCAGACAAACGTAAGTTAACTCTTTGTTTACTAAATGTGCGTATTTCTCGTTTGAACCTGTTCAGTCTCAGGCCTAGTATAGAAGTACTACCACTGTACCAGTAGGCCTCTAAGTAGCAATTTGTACGCCTAAAGCCGTAAAGGACAAACGGAACTTGATGCTTGAAATGTTTCTGTTTACAAATCTTTAGATTAAATAATCCAAGACATTTCCAACATACTTTTTGAAGAACTTCATAAGTTTAGTACCTCATAAAAAGCCATAACCATGTCGTGTTGAAAGGGATTGGGAGTGCCAGTGGCAGTGTGTTCAGGAGAGAGCGCATAAACTTAAGCAGAACATCTTCCACACATTGTTGGGAACTTGTCTCTGGGTTACTGGCAATAATGAAGTTATGTTTTGAGTTAGGGCTAGCTCTAAGTCTAACCCAATCCGAAAGTGTAAATAAACCCAGATCTATTAACCATAACCCAGAAAGTAATCAGCATCTAGCCTCCCAAAATGTGTGTTCAAATCTGTTCATTTACCCATCTTTTGCCTTTAGAATAATTACTGCTACACTGTATTTAAAACATTTGGATAGTACATGTATTTTAGTACATCTACATATAAATTCAGGATTAAATTATTACTGAATATAAATAATACCAAAATTTTACATAAATTTGCTATTACTTTTTTCTTCAGCTTTTTGACTGTCACATGGATCCAAAAATGGGAGGCAGCATGACCGGAATGGTGAAAACTACCGGAAGTGCAGTACTTGTTGTGACAACAAGCAAGGAGGCTGAAGACAATAATGTAAGTCTGAAACAGTTAGGCCCATTTTACTATTTTTAAAAAGTAGCCGGTAGAACTTGAAAAACATGCAGCAGTAGCTCATGGCTATGTAAGTGGGTGTATAATTCATTTTGGGATAGTATTCCCTCAATCACCAGAACAGTAGCCACATTTGTATCAGACATGTACAGAACAGGTGCATCATTTGTTTTTATGTTTTTATTTGCATCATCATCATTGTATGTCATCATGATTCTTTTCGTTGTTTTCTAGTGAAAGGTGTGATGACTGTGAGCCTATAATTTCCAAGACGTTTTGTGCTTGCATTCTCCTTTCACTGCAGTACATGTTTGTAACTTTTTATTTTGATGCACAGGTTGCTGACGTTGCAGTTGAGATGGAACCAACTGCTGTGGAGATGGGTGTGCAGACAGACAGCATCTACTTGAAAAAGACTTCAACTGGAATGAACACGAACATACTCTCCTTCAGGAATGCTGCAACACAAACTTGTGATGTTGCAACTACTAGTGCTGCTTGTGAAACAAACAGACCACCATTTACATTTGAAGACATTGCTAATGATGATGCAAAGGTGATGTTTTACACTGGCTTTCCAACAGCTAAGTCCCTTCAAGTCGTTTTTGATGAGCTATCACATGATGAAGCAGCACTGAAACTGCAGATTGGGTGCAGGAAGGTGCTACGCTATATTGACGAGTTTTTCCTTGTGTTGATGCGAATTCGACTAGGGCTTTTGCTCGAAGATCTAGCGGACAGATTTTGTGTGTCCTCTGCGACCTGTAGCACCATTTTCACACGTTGGATTCATTTTTTGTCCATCAATTTGTATCCATTGATTCACTGGCCTTCACGACAGCAAGTTGATCAGATGATGCCATGGTCGTTTCGTATGTTGTTCCCTAAATGTCGGATTCTTGTGGACTGCACAGAGCTATTCACCAAAAGGTCAAGTTCCCTTGTAACACAGTCATTATTGTATAGCCACTACAAATCAGCGATGACGTGGAAGGGATTAATCGGGATCACACCCAATGGCATTTTGTCTTTTGTTTCTGATCTGTGGTTGGGTAGTATTAGTGACCAGCAAATGACCAGCTTGACTAAACTGTTGGATCTTCTTGAACCAAATGATGCTATCATGGCTGATAAAGGTTTTGACATTGCAAAGTACACAACTGCCAGACAAATAGATCTGATTATCCCTCCAAAGAGAAATAAACAGAGAAAAATGAATGCTTCTGAAATCATACTCACTAGAAGGATTGCTAGACTTAGGATCCATGTTGAGCGTTACATGGCTGTTCTTAAGAAGTTTCGTATCCTTGAGCAAGGTTTGGCCGACACCTCGCAGCCAAATGATATTTGGAAAGTGTGTAATGCTTTGACCATGTTGTATGCACCATTGAATCCATAGGTATGTGCATGCACCTCTGTAGACCTTCATAATGCAGAACTGATTTTATGACTTGGTGGTGAGCTAGTTTGAATCTGTGATGACAGTGTACATGTTTGAGTTTTCAGATGTAACAGACTGATAAAAGCAGAATGTGGAGAGAAAGAGAGGCAGATTACTGGTTGTGAATAATCGCGAAACAGAAGCGTTGCATCTCATTCGCATCAACACAAGGAAAAAACTTTTTTGTGCCAATACAGTGTACTTGTACAGTCATTTTTGTGTTTTCTTGTCTATGTGCCAGTATGTGAAAACAGCTGTTAACCTTATGTTTGGTGGGGGAGGGGTGGAGGGGCACCTAAACTTAAAAAGTGGTAGTGTTGGAATCTAAAAATGCATGACAATTAAAATATTCAACTATTGTTGCATGATTGCTGCTTGTGGTGCATGTTGTTGTACATATTGTTGATAGTTGTGCATACTGCATGTGTGTGTGTGTTTGCGCGCGAGATGTAGTAAGAGAGAACAAGAGAGAGAGAGAGAAAAAAAGTAGCTTTGTTAACCTCTCAACACCTTTTTTTGTTAATTTCAACTTTTATGTCAAGTCATGTATGTCAAAGAAAAAATATTTGATGAAGATGCTACCAAAGAGTTGCTTAAATTTTAAGCTATTTGGTCTTCTACAAAAGTAAGCTGACAAAAGTTTTCATTGCTCATCTTTGTAAAAATTTCAAATAAACACATAATGGTATTCATCCCCAATGTCTCTTTCTCCACTTCCCTCTTCCTCATCATAATCACCACCTCCATTAACTACAATACCAGCAAAGTCACTGTCTCTCTCTCCACCTCCCTCTTCCTCATCACCATCACCACCTCCAGCCACTACAACACCAGCAAAGTCACTGTCTCTTTCTCCACTTCCCTCTTTCTCATCACCATCACCACCTCCATTCACTACAACACCAGCAAAGTCACTGTCTCTTTCTCCACCTCCCTCTTTCTCATCACCATCACCACCTCCATTCACTACAACACCAGCAAAGTCACTGTTTCTTTCTCCATTTCCCTCTTCCTCATCACCATTACCATCTCCAACCACTACAACACCAACAAAGTCACTGTCTCTTTCTCCACCTCCCTCTTTCTCATCACCATCACCACCTCCATCCAATACAACACCAGCAAAGTCACTGTCTCTTTCTCCACTTCCCTCTTCCTCATCACCATCACCACCTCCATCCAATATAACACCAGCAAAGTCACAGTCTCTCTCTCCACCTCCATCTTTCTCATCACCATCACCACCTCCAACCACTACAACACCAGCAAAGTCAATGTCTCTTTCTCCACTTCCCTCATCCTCATCACCATCACCACCTCCATTCACTACACCACCAGCAAAGTCACTGCCTCTTTCTCCACTTCCCTCTTCCTCATCACCATCATCATCTCCAACCACTACAACACCAGCAAAGTCACTGTCTCTCTCTCCATTTCCCTCTTTCTCATCACCATCACCACCTCCAACCACTACAACACCAGCAAAGTCACTGTCTCTTTCTCCACTTCCCTCTTTCTCATCACCATCACCACCTCCAACCACTACAACACCAGCAAAGTCACTGTCTCTCTCTCCACCTCCCTCTTTCTCATCACCATCACCACCTCCATTCACTACAACAACAGCAAAGTCACTGTCTCTCTCTCCACCTCCCTCTTTCTCATCACCATCACCACCTCCAACCACTACAACACCAGCAAAGTCACTGTCTCTTTCTCCACTTCCCTCTTTCTCATCACCATCACCACCTCCATTCACTACACCAGCAAAGTCACTGTCTCTCTCTTCACCTCCCTCTTTCTCATCACCATCACCACCTCCAACCACTACAACACCAGCAAAGTCACTGTCTCTTTCTCCACTTCCCTCTTTCTCATCACCATCACCACCTCCATTCACTACAACACCAGCAAAGTCACTGTCTCTCTCTCCACCTCCCTCTTTCTCATCACCATCACCACCTCCAACCACTACAACACCAGCAAAGTCACTGTCTCTTTCTCCACTTCCCTCATCCTCATCACCATCACCACCTCCATTCACTACACCACCAGCAAAGTCACTGTCTCTTTCTCCATTTCCCTCTTCCTCATCACCATCATCATCTCTAACCACTACAACACCAGCAAAGTCACTGTCTCTTTCTCCACTTCCCTCTTTCTCATCACCATCACCACCTCCATTCACTACACCAGCAAAGTCACTGTCTCTCTCTTCACCTCCCTCTTTCTCATCACCATCACCACCTCCAACCACTACAACACCAGCAAAGTCACTGTCTCTTTCTCCACTTCCCTCTTTCTCATCACCATCACCACCTCCATTCACTACAACACCAGCAAAGTCACTGTCTCTCTCTCCACCTCCCTCTTTCTCATCACCATCACCACCTCCAACCACTACAACACCAGCAAAGTCACTGTCTCTTTCTCCACTTCCCTCTTTCTCATCACCATCACCACCTCCATCCACTACAACTGACGCCTAATACAGTGGCTTACACCTTTGCACACGGCGTGAAAATAGTTCAGGGACCACTCCTTTCAAGAAAAATTGGTTGAGCTTGTCCTGCATATTTCCCCAGAAATCTGGGTCAAAACTGACCCTCTCTACATGCATGTCCTTTAATGTCCACACAACGAAATCCACCCATTTCCGTCCAGTAACGCCCATCTGCCCTTGCAGTTGGAAGTAATATGGGTGGGTCTTCTTCAGCTGCACTGTTTTTTGATCATAAGTGCAGCAAAAGGACTTGTCCTGACAGGCCTCTCTGATCTCAACATTCCGGTGAGTATATGGGCACTTCACTTCCAAGAGGCCCTCAGGTGGTGAGCAGTGTTTACATGTGACTAAGCCATCTGGACTGGCTGCAAGAAAAGGAAAGTGTTCATGAATGAGAACGCCACAGTCAACAATTTCCAGCAGCGGGTGTTCCTTCCTCATCATGTTGAAATATGCCCGCTTAGCAGCAGGTTCATGTTCTCTGCCCCATTTCAGAGACGGGACACTGGGAATGTTTCTGTAGCCCATGATGTCCTTCAAAAGGCTGTCTGGGGCTGTGGTGTCCTTTCTGAGGCAGATATCACCAAACCGAGAGCTGGTCAGTCGACCTTGACGCACAACTGTCCACAACATGTTTTTTGCCTGGCCTCTTGTTTTTTTTCAATTTCTGAGACATCAGGACTTTTGAGACAAGATGCATAAGCCTGAAATATGTCACGACATTTCTCGGAACCCAGGTCCACAGTGTCCCTGAAGTTGAACTCCGGCTCGGGCAACACGAACATGCTGCATGGGCTGTGTGTCTCCTTTGCTTCCTTGGTGGTCAACACATACCCACATTTGGGTAAATGGACAGCCAGATTCTCTCTTAGGCGGGCGTAGTCAACGACAGGCGGGTAATCCTGCAAGTTATGCTTCTTGACCCGTAGCGGCCTGTCTGTGACTTTCTTCGGACTCAGGTTCCTGGATCTTTTCCGGATACCCCATGTGCAGGGCAAAGAAGTACAGGCCAGCAACCCTTTGTTCTTCTTCTCAGTTATATCCACCATGGTGTACAAAACTGCCGCAACGTGGTTACAAGAACCCCCTTCTCTGAAACAAATGGAGCAAAACCTGTCAACAAATCTGTGAACAAACGCATCCCTGTGTTATCCACTGATCTACATGTATCAGGGTTGGGATCAATAAATTTCTTCACTAGCATACTTGGGAACAACACCACCCTGTCATATTTACCAGTTTTTGTCTGGGCTTAAAGGCCGGTGTTCTTCACAGGTTTAGCATTAGCTCTACGAAAAATAAATTTATAAAGATAAAACTTCCTCATAATTAAAATTACACGATAGGAAAGATATTTCAATAAAAAACACACACCAAAACTCAGCAGTTCATCATGTTATTCATAATCCATCACTATTCACTTACCCAGCTGTACATGAACACTCTGCAGAATGCACATGACCAGATATCTTGCTGAGACAAACCCAGGATGTATAGTCTGGTGTCTTGGAGACTTCTTTGCTTGGTAGTGATGGCATAACCGCTGCTTTGATAAACCCATGGTCACAGTCATCACTGAAATAGAACAAAGTTTGGCATACATGATACAAGTCAAGCAACAAGATCACATTAACTGAGGTCATTCGGAATAAAACATGTGCAGACTGCCAAATCCTGCATCAATACGAAAATTACAAAAATACAAAGTTATATAAAGCCACACACTGTAGTATGTGCTCAATTTTATTTCAGCATGACTACATTCAAATGCATTATAAAGACAATCTTCTAATAACTATTGTACAAACCTCACTGGGTGGTAGAAAATACTCTGAATGTGTCCCTCGCGAAACATAGTCCTCCCTTTCAGCTGCCGTGCTGCACCCATATTCCTGCTGTCAGTGGTCCGGTGTCTGGGGAGGAAAAGTTAGATATATATACATATATGATTGTGCTAAATTTACATTTTATACATTGCAAAACACAAGTGGAACCTGAAAATGACATTGAACCAATCAGTACTAGTGCCAGTAGACTACTTTGTTTTATCAGTTCATGGGCAAACTGAACACAGTGAAATAACACTTTGTGATCAGCACAAGAACAGAGAGTTCAGTATACATCATACCAATTATTTCTGCAGCTGTAACAAACCAAACACTTTATAATTTGTCTTGAAATGGACGGCAGTGTGTCTATCACGGTAAAGAGAAGTGACAAACGCAAAGGTGGAGCATAGGGATAGGCCTAAGAGTAAGACCTGCCCAAGATCACAAAATAAATGTGAAAGAGAGCCAGATTGATAGACATTTACACCAGCCTACCTGCTCAAAACGAAATAGTTGTACAGGTCTGCATCCCGAAAATCTGCAGGAAAATCCATTGCCGAACACCATCCCGTCTTGAGGCTGACTGGATCAGGAAGTGTTTGGCCCGATGGTGTTGATAGTTTGGGAAACTTTGGGGCCAAAGCGTCGGCACAGTCTATGTCGGATTCCCCGCCGATTGCTTTGTTTAGATTCAAAGCAATACAGCCCTTGACCCTTTGAATCAGGTCTGCTTTCGTCCCCGACAATGGCTGTTGCATTTTCCGTAGGAACTGCTTCAATTCCGGCACACGCCATCGTTCGCAATGTGCAGTGTCCATTGCCGCCATAGTTAAAATAATGCAGTGTACTGACCAAGCAGGCGCGATAACTCTAACGCTTAGTTTGTCAGGGGAAGCAATAACCCCCGTTGCAGACCCTAATAGAAACCCGGTTTTACTCCTGGGTGGAGAAAAGTAGAGTTGAGCCAGGGACGTCAAGTTCTCCACCCGGCGCCGAGAACTCAAGTGATCCGGGGTCTCACCCTCCACCATCTCGTCCCTGTTTGTCCAGCCTGAAGTAGCTGTCCACCAGGGCGCGCTGCATGGCGACGTCTTTGTCCTTCAGGATGGATGGTCTCCGATCGCGCGGAGCCCGCACCTCCTCCGACTGAGCGGTTGCACTCCACCAACCGCCGCACATACGCACGCTCCGCGCCTGAAAGTGAGAGTCAGTTTGAGTGGACTATGGGGACTTGAGTGGTAGCCATCGAGATATGATTGATCGCACGACATGACTACTCTTCATCCCAGGCTTGATGACGACCATTGGCCGCCTGAAAGGCTAAGGACTTGCGCTAGGTTGAGAGGGAAGTGATGTAGAGAGACAGATGGCGTTTGAGTTTTGTCATGTTGCAGAAAGGTGGAATACAGTGCCCCTTGTTGACATCGGGGTGGAGAAATGGACATGCCTGTCGTGCACATTTGTTAAATTGAAAGAGTTCACAAGAGCTTTAATATGATCTGTATGATGAAACAGCTTTTCAAAACAGAAATTTTGGTAGATTCAGATATCAATTATTGATGCTTTTAATTAACCATCAGTACATTTAGTTGCAGAATATGGTCGAAAAACCCAACTCGAAAGAACTTGAAACCAGTTTGTTCGTGTTGATGACTTCTTTATTGTAACGAATCCATAATTCACGAAGTATCTGTCTGGGAGAAATTTCATGAACATAGCAGGCAAATTGACCTGATACAATTTCCCCCTGACACTCGAGATGAATTGACGCAGCCATCACGTCAAATTTCCGTCGGAGCGCCAATATTTCTCTTGTGGCTAAGAATGGAGAGGAGAGGGCCTTGAATAAGATTAAGATAAACAGGCATTGCAAGAGTCAGAAGACAATCGTGGGACGTGGTGGGGTTCGGGGTGGAGTGGAGGGGAAAGAGAGGAAGGGCGTTGGCGGGAGAAGAGACACGGAAGGGGGAGATGCTTAGTAGGGAGAAGAAATGGGGGAAATGCATCTGAAGAGGAAGACCAGAAGAAATATGGGGTGGGATGTAGTGGGGGTAGGAGGAGGAGGGTAGATGAAACTCAGGAAATGATGGACGTGGGCACTCCAGCGGTCAGCCAGCGTGTGGTCACTTCTGCTATCTGACCACACCGCGGGGATGTTCCTGGCCTCCCTCCAGTTAAGTGGGCACCAGGGTGGCTGGCGGAGTGATGTATTCCGGCAATTTCCCCTCCAGGCTGATGGACGAGAGGCCGCGGACAGGGATGGCCCCTCAGAGCCCGGCCCCCTCCTTCAATCCGGCTCCAGACTGGCACCAGTCCCGCCAAGGACAAATTGAAATTTCCGGCGCGTCTGACTCGGAGACATCCGAGGGGAATTTCAGGAACTCTTGTGGCGTGTGGAGATGAAGAGTCCCTCTGTCAGCCCTCGCTGTTCCCTTCAGCGTCATTGCCTGGCAATGGCAAGTCGCCTGCCACACAGCTGGCGATTTCCTCTCATATAGAAATGCTGTTCCTCACAGATAGATGGAATGTCGCGTTTCGTCTGTGGCCCAGCCCGTCTCATTAGCGTTCACTCGGGGTGATAAGATTGATATTTGAAAATTTTGATAATAGCAATGATAACCTTTACCGTGTCCTTTTCTGAGGAATTTCTCTTTGGTGACTTTTACCCCTGGTCTACATAGATCTACATGTTACCTTCAACGTCGTTCTGGACGACATTGTTGGTGAAATGTAGCTCTGTGTAAGTCTTTAGAGCGAGGGTTGAACGCGCCCCAAGTAAACCCGGTTTATTTCTTGTTACGTCGCGTTCTAACTGAGCGATGCTTACGCCAACATTGCCGATGTTTCCACTTGGCTGAACTAAATTCTGAACTTACAGAAACCTTGCGTCAAGCGTCCAAAGTTCGACATCGTCATCGGTGACCGTGAACCTTGAAGTCCGATGTGCATTTCGCTGTTGTGGCTGATGCTGCATCCTGACTGGCTGGTCAAACGAATCTTCTGCGCCTTGATAACCCACCCACCCCTGCAGTTAGAAGTAAACGATTCGTGTCGGCCATTTTCCTCGTCGGTTAACAAGCAAAACGCTCGTTTCTAGAATAACTGACAAATACTAAAAAAAGTAACCAAACATCAGTACTAATTTATCAAACATATATGTAGAATATAGAAAAAAGTTCACATCAGGTACTCTCCCTAGGTAGAAAGCGGCTTTAGGGGGGGGGGGGGGGGGGGGGGGGGGGGGGCGCTGTGAATGAAGCGGCGTTCACGTCAGGTACTCTCCCTAGGTAGAAAGCGGTTTTAGGGGAGGCGCTGTGAATGAAGCGCCGTTCACATCAGGTACTCTCCCTAGGTAGAAAGCGGCTTTAGGGGGGGCGCTGTGAATGAAGCGTCGTTCACATCAAGTACTCTCCCTAGGTAGAAAGCGGCTTTAGGGGGGCGCTGTGAATGAAGCGTCGTTCACATCAGGTACTCTCCCTAGGTAGAAAGCGGCTTTAGGGGAGGCGCTGTGAATGAAGCGCCGTTCACATCAAGTACTCTCCCTAGGTAGAAAGCGGCTTTAGGGGGGGCGCTGTGAATGAAGCGTCGTTCACATCAGGTACTCTCCCTAGGTAGAAAGCGGCTTTAGGGGGGCGCTGTGAATGAAGCGCCGTTCACATCAGGTACTCTCCCTAGGTAGAAGCGGCTTTAGGGGAGGCGCTGTGAATGAAGCGCCGTTCACATCAGGTACTCTCCCTAGGTAGAAAGCGGCTTTAGGGGGCGCTGTGAATGAAGCGCCGTTCACATCAAGTACTCTCCCTAGGTAGAAAGCGGCTTTAGGGGGGCGCTGTGAATGAAGCGCCGTTCACATCAGGTACTCTCCCTAGGTAGAAAGCGGCTTTAGGGGGCGCTGTGAATGAAGCGCCGTTCACATCAGGTACTCTCCCTAGGTAGAAAGCGGCTTTAGGGGGGGCGCTGTGAATGAAGCGTCGTTCACATCAGGTACTCTCCCTAGGTAGAAAGCGGCTTTAGGGGGGCGCTGTGAAGGAAGCGCCGTTCACATCAGGTACTCTCCCTAGGCAGAAAGCGGCTTTAGGGGGCGCTGTGAATGAAGCGCCGTTCACATCAGGTACTCTCCCTAGGTAGAAAGCGGCTTTAGGGGGCGCTGTGAATGAAGCGCCGTTTACATCAGGTACTCTCCCTAGGTAGAAAGCGGCTTTAGGGGGCGCTGTGAATGAAGCGCCGTTCACATCAGGTACTCTCCCTAGGTAGAAAGCGGCTTTAGGGGGCGCTGTGAATGAAGCGCCGTTCACATCAGGTACTCTCCCTAGGTAGAAAGCGGCTTTAGGGGGGGCGCTGTGAATGAAGCGTCGTTCACATCAGGTACTCTCCCTAGGTAGAAAGCGGCTTTAGGGGGCGCTGTGAATGAAGCGCCGTTCACATCAGGTACTCTCCCTAGGTAGAAAGCGGCTTTAGGGGGGGGCGCTGTGAATGAAGCGTCGTTCACATCAGGTACTCTCCCTAGGTAGAAAGCGGCTTTAGGGGGCGCTGTGAATGAAGCGCCGTGCCCAAGGATGCGACTCTAGGATATGTACTGCTTGGAACACTGCAGCTGCCAGCAGCGAAAAGCCCGAAGTCAAACAGAGGCAGAAGACGATTAGGGAAAGGTTGTTGCCCAGAGCGTCACAAAGTACTCACAGTTATGCTCTGGATGAAGACAGATATTATATAACTCAGGCATTGAAACAAACGGATGAAACAAATGACAGACAGGCAGACAGATTCACACGCACACACACACACACACACACATACACGCGCACACACACACACACACGCACACACACACATACAGTACATACACACACATACACACAGACACACACGCACGCACGCACACACACACAGGGACAGAGAGAAACACACATACATACACACACACACAATCATCTACACACACACATACACACATACGCGCGCGCACACACACACACACACACACACACACAAACACACAAACACACACACACACACAAACACACTCACACACACACACACACACACACACACACACACACACACACACTCACACACACACACACAGGGATAGACACACAGACGCACACACGCACGCACGCACACACACACAGGGACAGAGAGAAACCCACATATATACACACACACACACAATCATCTACACACTCACACACACACATACACACATACACACATACGCACACACACACACACACACACACACACACAAACACACACACACACACACACACACACACACACACACACAAGGACAGACAGTCGATCAGACGTCCAGGTGGTCAAACGAATAACAGTTCTAAAACGTCTTATGTAGTGGCATGAAACTGAAAGGGAAAAAAACTCGAGGGAAAGGGAACACTTTAGCACTGCACAACTCGGAAGACAAATGAATACGAACAATGACGTTGGGCGCGTTTGTTTGGCCCAAAATCTAGAGAGAATCGCGAGGGCTAGGCGTTTCCTACGTTCCTCGCTCTTAAGGATACACTCGCCGTGAAGGCACGAAGCCAAGGGAGGTCCGGAGCTCCCTCGATGCTTTCCTCTGCAGAGACCAGGATGAGCCAAAATGGCGGAGACAGTGCGAGATGAGCTGGTGTTCGGAGATTACACTTAACAGTGCCTGTAATATGCTTCTCAGGGTCAGAGAATGGAAAAGTGTACATACACGGAAGTATTTGCTGTTCGAGTGTTCATTTGTATATCTTGAGGAGTAGGTGTATAGGTTGTTTCTGGACAAACACTGCCGAAAAACTTGTTATCGCTTGAAAACACGCAACACCATATACGTACGCTCTATGAATTTTGTCCCTTGAATTAATCAAAATGAATCGAGGCCTAACATTTTCGACAAACTTGTCTACAGTTGAACCAGGGTTGCTTTTTTCCGTTGAAAAAGTTCCCGTGCCATTCGATACGACACCATGGTGTGTTCTATCGTGAAAAACTGATGTGATATCTGTATCGTCAGTTATTTCCTCTGTCGGTGACTTCTTCGCCGACTCTGGCGCCGGGACGCAGCCATGTTCTTTCGCCTTGCCAGATGATTGGCCGTATTTCTAGCTGTAGGAGCGTCTTACTCGCCCTCGACTAGTCAGTCATTCAGGGAGAATCGCGAGATTTTGGGCCAAACAAACGCGCCTTACATACGAGCGCACTTGAAGATGACGGGGTGCTGATATCGTTGATATTGAAGGCAAGTACACCAAGACTCAAACCTGAGAGTGATGCGGAGATGGACACAACTTTCGCGGCAGATTCCCATTTAGATAACAACAGTGGCATGCAAGAAGCAGCGGTCATTTCTCATATATCGAGGTTATCAAGTGGACATCTCTTAAATATTCGTGATGTCAGGACAAAGTATAGGCACTTGTATAGAGGGCAAATACTCACTGTCATGGAACAGTGGAAGGTAGAGTTCCTTTGTTCTAAAGATTTCATCAATACATCGAGTTCACTCGGGGGACATTCATGACATCTCTTAAATATTCCTGATGTCAGGACAAAGATATGCCCTTGTATAGAGGGCAAATACTCACTGTCATGGAACAGTGGAAGGTAGTGTTCCTTTGTTCTAAAGATTTCATCAATACATCGAGTTCACTCTGGGGACATTCATAAGAATGTTCTTGCCAGTACATAGTAGAATAGTCAATAAGGTTTGGGGGCAGTGTTTCAGTCACTGATCCTGCAGAATCATAATTACGAATGACATTCAGGGTTGCCGTGAGCGAAAACGTAAATAAAAGATGGACCACAGGTATTCCCGAAGACAGAATAAAAAAGATTGCAAAGATACTGGGAGGTGTTGGAATCATGGGTTTGGTTTGAGAACTTTTCAAATCGTTGTGAAGTGATAGGAATCACAGAAAATACACAAACAATGGCATTTGTTACCAAATTATCTTTATTTTTATTACCTACTTCACGCTTATGTATTCCACTCATGCACTAAGTTTTATGTAGATTGATTGAAATTTGCTTCCAGTCATGAAACACATTTTCATTTTTGTTTGCAAATACGCACACGCACACGCACACACATGCACACGTACACACACATACACGCGTTAAAAAACCTCAACCTCTCTCTCTCTCTCTCTCTCTCTCTCTCTCTCTCTCTCTCTCTCTTCTTCTTCGTGCTTGTCCGTTGGCATCCGCAATGACCATTCATTCATATAGAGGTTGAGGGGACACAGCAGACAGATCTGTGAGTATGAAGATTGCTGATTAAGCTGATCGGTACATGCAAGGTTTTTGGGCAGTGAGATTGGGAGGTGGGGGCTGGCAGTTGTTGGTGTCGGTTCAGGCTTTCACAGCCTGCTGTATTTGCTCAGCTGCAGCGGTACTCCCTGTTGGCCTAGCGTGTCAGAGAGCCATGGTGGGAGTAGGAGCGCCAGTAGGCTCTATCCTGAGCAGTCTCCTTCCAGCTGTGAAAGTCAAAGGAACGGTCTTCAGGGAAGACTTCAAGGAGTCCTTGAGGTGCGTCTTCTGGCCTCCCTGGGAGTGATCGCCCTGCTGTAGCATGTCGTAAATGACCCTTTCAGGCAGCCTGCAATCTGCCATGCGAGCTCAATGGCCTGTCAGTCTTAATTATCTACATGTATGCTTGGCAAACCTGCACAGGCAAGGGCCTCGCTGTCAGAAGCTCTGTCCTGCCACTGGTTGGTCCAGGAAGTGGTTCTGCCTCTTGACGTTTCGCTGCTATGCTGTCCATGTTTCAAAGGCATACAGCAGAAAGGATGTGACAAATGTCCGTTACATCCTCAGCTTTGTCTGTAGATCGACGTCCTTTCTATTCCAGACAACAGCACGTAGCCTGCTGAAAGCTGCCATGGGTTTAGATCTTCACTCAGTGATTGCGTTATCAATGACAATGTTGCGGGACAGCAAGTTACCAATGCAGGTGAACGTAACCTCTGTATTCCGCCTTTGGCCTTTGACACACATAATCAATATCTCTCTCTCTCTCTCTCTCTCTCTCTCTCTCTCTCTCTTTCTCTCTCTCTCTCTCTCTCTCTCTCTCTCTCTCTCTCTCTATCTCTCTGTCTCTCTCTCTCTCTCTTGCTTTTAAACACACACACATACACACTTACACACATACACACACACACACACACACACACATATACACACCAAACACACACACACACATGTATGTATACGTACACACACGCGCACGCACTTAAACTAAGCCTCATCCTACAATTTGAGAGCGATATTCTCCGCAATGTATGAGTTAGCGCAAATGAATTCCGTGTTCAAATGCAATTGGCCACCCTCTCACTTTCAGAGCATTGTCAATTGGGTACCTGCTAGGTCTGCCTGAGGGCATGTTAGGTGAGGACACAAACTAGGACAGTCAGGTGTCATCTGGCTATCAATCGACACCAATCGTCTCCGCCCATCAATGTGTCGCATCGAAGTGCAGTTGAAGAATGTTGACAACAATGTCATTGGCATAACACATGTATGGCAAGGTTGGGTTGGCACATGCTTAAATATAGCATATCATTTTTTTAAGCATATATTCCCAAGTTGTTAGGACCTCCAACAATATCTATCCTAATGTATCGTGAGAACTTGATTAATATTTTATACGTATGTGTAGTATAAACATGAGCCAATTCTGTGATCACTTTTCAGGGGAAGAGACATTTCTGTGAGGATGTTTTGTCATTTTTGAGCTCAACGTGATTTGGTTTCATCAAACAATGCAGTTGCTTACTATCCTGGATAGAGCCCCCAATTAGCTGCTACATAAGTCCACTCAAACGGTACCTGATGTTGTTTACCTGGTGTCCATGGAAAATGCAGCAGAAACAAAACTTTCAAAAATGCTACTTGGTATGTGCATTGGAATATTGCTTCACAATTGTAATCGCCTCCTTTCAAATAGGCAGCCGGCCTTTTGAATAAATGCATTCGTTCATTCTCTCTCTCTCTCTCTCTCTCTCTCTCTCTCTCTCTCTCTCTCTCTCTCTCTCTCACTCCAGCAGCACCCATGGAGAAGGAGACAGACAGGCCTTGAGACGGCAGTAACCAAGGCGAACAGAACAAAGGCAGTTATTCGCCAGTTTCAGCATGGGATTCTTGCTCGTTTCCACACAAGTGCGTCTGACAAGACTGGCTACAGACCCTCATTTTGTTAATGTTTGTTTTGTTGTGTTGACGTGAAACACTTGCAAAACCCTGAGGCTTACGCAATGCATGATGCATCCAGTTTGTTCTGTTCATTTGTTCTCTCTCTCTCTCTCTCTCACTCACACACACACACACAAACACACACACACACACAGATATCTACATCTATATATATACACATCTATCTATATATCTCACTCCACCTCCATTTCAACACATCTCTCTCTCTCTCTCTCTCTCTCTCTCTCTCTCTCACACACACACACACACACACACACACACATACACACACACACACACGCACACACACACATATCTCTACATCTATATATACACATCTATCTATATCTCACTCCACCTCCATTTCAACACCCCTCCACCCCCTTATCTCCTCCTCCTCAAACATTTCACATCGGATTCTCCTCTGTCTGTCTGTCTGTCTGTCTGTCTGTCTGTCTGTCTGTCTGTCTGTCTGTCTGTCTGTCTGTCTGTCTGTCTGTCTGTCTGTCTGTCTGTCTGTCTGTCTGTCTGTCTGTCTGTCTGTCTGTCTCCTCCTCAGTCTCAGTCTGTCTGAGCGTGTCTTTCCTTCTTGGTGCTCTTCTGTCTCTAGTGGAGCCAGATCGCTTTATCAATCAAGATATGGTGCCATTAGCTTCCCTCTGCTGCAGACAGGACTGAGGCTCCCAACGTATGGCTTATGTCATCACAACCTCCAGGGACAGACACGCTCTGTGACGATGGACAGAGATGGACAGGCTTGACAGACTGCCCCACCCACTGGAGTTTGGTCATCTCAGCTAGGGCATGAGTGGACGCGCACCTGACCATTAAAGAAAGGAAGAAAGGGATAAAGATGTAGGAGATGGAAATATGCTAGGATCAGAATACAGGCGGGGGGATTTTTGAAAGAGATCCAGAGAGGGGGGAGGGGAGGGAGGGGAGAGGAGGGGAGGGGGATTGGGGTCTGGGAATAGAGGAGGGAAAATAAACATGCACATATGCGCAAGTGCACGTGTGCAAACCCATTCACACACACACACACTCACTCAAACACAAACGAACACATTCACACACTCACCAACACCCATGTCCACACACGCACGCACGCGCGCACAGACGCACACACACACACTTTCACACGCACGAGCGCACACACATGCGCACGCACATGCGCGCGCACACACACACACACGCACACACAAACAAGCACTTATACACACACACACACACACATAATATTTACTCCTATCTTTCCCCTTCCTTTATTTCTGTTATCATTCATCTAATCATGCCTTGAGTATGGGATGGAAATAGCATCTCCTTACGTTTTATAGCTAAACTTACCTGTGTCAGGTGAGGCTGTCTGATTTAAAGGTCTTGCTCTCCTTCTGTCCATCTCTCTCTCTCTCTCTCTCTCTCTCTCTCTCTCTCTCTCTCTTTCTCTCTCTCTCTCTCTGGTCGCTGTCTCTTCAGGCAATGTGTGTGTGTGTGTGTATGTGTGTGTGTGTGTGTGTGTGTGTGTGTGCATTTCGTGCGTGTGTTTGTGTTTATTGCGCGCGCGCGTGTGTGTGTGTGTGTGTGTGTTACGTGAGTGTGAACGTGTGTATGTGTGCACGCGCGTGTGTATGTGTGTGTGTTTGTTGCGCGCGCGCGTGTGTGTGTGTGTTGCGTGCGTGTGTTTGTATGTGTGTGTGCTTTTGTGTGCGTGTGTATGTGAGTGTATGTGTGTGTGCGTGTGGGTGTTTCTGTGCGCCCGCGCTAGCGCATGCATGTATGTTTGTATGTATGCATAAGTGTATGTCTTGCATGTCTTTGTGTGTGCATATGTGTTTGTGTGTGTGTGTGTGTGTTTGAATATGTGTGTGTGTGTGTGTTTGATTGTGTGTGTTTTTTAATATATGTGTGTAATCATTTATCACAGTGACATCGTCTTCTCTCAGTCTGTTAGAAATTTAGGCGTCATGTTTGACGATGACCTGTCAATGAGAGCTCATATCAACAAAGTCTGTCAGTTAGCATATTATGAGTTAAGAAAATTAGTACCATTCGTCATTATCTTTCTCAGCAGGCCACAAAACGCTCATCACATCACTTTTTCTGTCTCGTCTCGACTATGGAAACTCTCACCCCGCTGGCATCCCTGACACTCTGCTTAACGAACTCCAGAAAGTTCAGAATTGCGCTGCTAGGCTAGTTTTTCGATGTCCCAAGCGTACCCATGTCTCTCCACTCCTACATACACTTCATTGGCTCCCCATCTCTCAGAGGATAGATTATAAACTTGCTACTTTGTGCTTCAAGGTCATCTACAACACCGCACCACACGCTCTTACAGAAATTCTTACAGTCTACACGCCCTCCAGATCTCTACGCTCAGCTGCTGACTCTAGAATACTTAAGGTCCCCCGCCGTAACAAGAAAACTCAAGGACAGCGTGCCTTCTCCTATATTGGACCTGTAACCTGGAATAGTCTCCCTCTCTCAGTCCGTCATTCTGACACTCTGCCCCAGTTCAAAAGTGCTCTAAAGACCCACCTCTTCCGATCCGCCTTTCCCGCTGAGCTGCTTTGCCTTACTTGACCTTGCTTGCAAGAGCTGTGCATATTGTATAGTTTGTTCTATTGGACTTTATTTTTTGTTTTGTTTATGTGTGTAGTGTGTGAGGTTTTTGTGGGAATGTGGTGTTGAGCGGTTGTATGAGTGTTGATTCTTTGGATTGTAAACGCCATGAGCTTGCCTGTCAAGGGAAGGTATGTGCGTAAATAAACTATATTATTATTATTATTATTATTATTATTATTATTATTATTATTATTATTATTATTATTATTATTATTATTATTATTATTATTATTATTATTATTCCTATTACTATTATTACTATATTATTATTATTATGTTTGATTTATGAGAGAGAGAGAGAGAGAAAGAGAGAGAGAGAAAGAGAAAGAGAGAGAGAGAAAGAGAGAGAGAGAGAGAAAAAGAGAGAGAGAGACAGAAAGAGAAAGAGAGAGAGAAATGAGAGAAAGAGAAAAGAGAGAGAGAGAGAGAAAGAGAGAGAGAGAGAAAGAGAGAGAGAGATGGGCGAAGAGGCAAACATCACAAAGGAAAAAACAAATGATCATACTTGTAGCACTATACAATATATCAAAACTAATATTTACTTACTAGTTGCAAATTGCAATGCTTGCTGTTAGGTACAATGACCGGAGTAAGTCGCAAACGGCTTATTCAATACTGCACTCCGGTTACATACTAAAGAGGAACCCTACATGATCACGCATGGGGAAACGAACACTACACTAGCACACAAGCAGGAATATAAAGACATCCTTACTTTGAGCAAATCAGGTGCAAACTGTATTTCTCACAGGAGCGTT
The DNA here is from genome assembly GCA_034096865.1 of Theodoxus fluviatilis. Lineage (NCBI taxonomy): Eukaryota > Metazoa > Mollusca > Gastropoda > Cycloneritida > Neritidae > Theodoxus > Theodoxus fluviatilis. The sequence continues at coordinate 97,805 of JAWQFJ010016039.1, forward strand.
TTTTATTCTTAAACAGAAATGCTCCGATGACCACTTCTGCAATCAAGCGTACAAAGCGTGGAAAAAAAACTACCTCTGATTTTCATGCAACATTAAATACAAGTATAACCAGGAGATTAAAAAACCTGTTTTCAAGTGCATATCATGTGTCTCCTGCTGAGTTCGTATCCTGACAGATGTGCAGGAAACCGCTCCTTGTTCCTTTTTTACTTTTAAATAACTGTGGATTACGGAATGACCAGTCAGGATGATGTATTGACTTGCGTGATAAGACCTCGCATTGATAGTCACCGTCTCTAGTAAAGGTGTGCAATAAAAAAGATAAACATAAAGGTTTAAAGGAAATTTTATGTGGTTTGATGTTAGAACGTTCCTTCAGAAATGAGTAGCCATTAAACATGTTATCAATGTTGAAGCCACCATTTTTGCTAGTATTCTTCATCATGATGAAAAAAATGGTCAATATCCCCACCCCCACCCCACCCCCACCCCACCCCCACCCACCCCATCCACCCCGTCCACCCCATCCACCCCGTCCACCCCATCCACCTTATCCACCCCATCCACCCCCATCCTTTCGAAATGTCTTGTTTTATCCATTGACTAGTGATTACACATAAAGAAATAGAAACCGGAGTTTGAGATATGTAAACTAATGAAGTAACACTTCAAAGTCACACACAGTAGGACGAGAATTTCAAAGAAAGACTTTTATATGTCACATACTGGCGGACGAAACTCGTTTCTCTTCTTTTCCACGGGAAAAGTTTTCAAAGACGGAATGCTCCGTCACACAAAGATCAAAGTCACGTTTCCACATCCGGGGCTCGACACGGCGACCCCAGACTCGTGCATCACGTGATTACTTGTCAACGACGCAAGCGGCCGGGCAGGGAGAGCGACGCGGCAAAGGCGGCCCCTTATGCCCCCGACTATCAATCCCAAGCTCCTCGGGGTGGAAACATGAAGACAAATGCTGGCCTCTACCTACACACGGCTTCCGATTGGGAGTGAAAAATGGCGATAATGTTGCACTTATCCCCGCCCACCCTCAATAGCGACAGGTTTATCTGGCCTGTTGGAGCACCAAGTGAGGGAATGATTGGTCTGTGATCGCTCCAGTTCCGTTGCCGTCTTCCCGCCTGCCTGTTCTCACGTCCAGAGCCGCAAACCAAGCGATTAGCCGTCCTGCAACTTGGGCAAAGTCCCTCAGATTGATGTCCGGACGATGCGCTTGTAGATAACCCTGGCTAGACGCTGTTGTGGGCCCTGAGAAGCTGTTTGTCTCTCACCAGCGCCACCTAGACTTCTTAGGGATGCATTTCTGTGCCAATCCCCTTTTCGGTGGTGGTCGGGGCACAACGGTGTACGCGTCCACATCAGCGACGGTAAGGGGCGAGTTTATGCTGTGGAACAAACACTTTCCCCTCAGATCATCTCGACCTGATTTGTAGGAAAAGGTGTGTGTGTGTGTGTGTGTGTGTGTGTGTGTGTGTGTGTGTGTGTGTGTGTGTGTGTGTGTGTGTGTGTGTGTGTGTGTGTGTAAGAGAGAGAGAGTGGAGGGTGGGGCAGGGGAGGCAGACACACAGTCAGAAACAGAATAGAAACCGACGAGCAGGCAGACAGGCAGGTAGGTAGGCTGAAGATGATGAAGAATGAATTTGAATGAAGTTTTACGGCCGATCAGTCTTTGTAGGCTATGTAATGCCACTGGTCAAGAAAAATCAGAAGAACTTGTACGAGTTTTAGTAGAGTAATAGCAAAGCAAATATCGATTTCCCTCATTATTTCGCCCCTCACGAATTGCACAGGCTGACATGGCGGGTCATTTCTCATCCCCAACTCACAGGGGTTCAAGTAGGCAGGTAGGCAGACATGTAGGCACAGAGAAAGAGACAGAGACAGCAGGCACACAGAAAGAGACAGAAGGACAGCAGGCACACAGAAAGAGACAGAAGGACAGCAGGCACACAGAAAGAGACAGAGACAGCAGGCACACAGAAAGAGACAGAGAGACAGCAGGCACACAGAAAGTGACAGAGACAGCAGGCACACAGAAAGTGACAGAGACAGCAGGCACACAGAAAGAGACAGAGACAGCAGGCACACAGAAAGAAACAGAGAGACAGCAGGCACACAGAAAGTGACAGAGACAGCAGGCACACAGAAAGAGACAGAGACAGCAGGCACACAGAAAGAGACAGAGAGACAGCAGGCACTCAGAAAGTGACACAGACAGCAGGCACACAGAAAGAGACAGAGACAGCAGGCACACAGAAAGAGACAGAGAGACAGCAGGCACACAGAAAGTGACAGAGACAGCAGGCACACAGAAAGAGACAGAGAGACAGCAGGCACACAGAAAGAGACAGAAGGACAGCAGGCACACAGAAAGAAACAGAGAGTCAGCAGGCAGACAGAAAGAGACAGAGACAGCAGGCACACAGAAAGAGACCGATAGACAGCAGGCACACAGAAAGTGACAGAGACAACAGGCACACAGAAAGAGACAGAGAGACAGCAGGCACGCAGAAAGAGACAGAGAGACAGCAGACACGACAGAGACAGAGAGACAGCAGCACACAGAAGAGACAGAGAGACAGCAGCACACAGAAGTGACAGAGACAGCAGCACACAGACAGAGACAGAGAGACAGCAGGCACGCAGAAGGACAGAGAGACAGCAGCAGACAGAGAGACAGAGACAGCAGGCACAGACAGACAGAGAGACAGCAGCAGCAGAAAGAGACAGAGACAGACAGACAGACAGACCCTAACCCTAAGAGACAGAGACAGACAGACAGACAGACAGAGACAGACAGAGCACACAGAGAGACAGAAAGACAGACAGACAGACAGACAGACAGCCACACAGAAGAGACAGAGACAGAGCAGACAACAAGAGACAGAGACAGCAGACAGACAGAGACAGAGCGACAGCAGACACACAGACAGAGACAGAGAGACAGCAGACACACAGACAGACAGAGAGACAGACACACAGACAGACAGAGAGACAGACAGACACACAGAAGAGACAGACAGACAGACAGACACACAGACAGAGACAGACAGACAGACAGACAGACAGACAGAGAGACAGCAGACAGACAGTCAGAGAGACAGCAACAGACAGACAGAGAGACAGCAGACAGACAGACAGAGACAGAGACGACAGGAGACAGACAGAGACAGAGAGAGACAGCAGACAGACAGAGACAGAGACAGACAGAGAGACAGACAGACAGACAGACAGACAGACAGACAGACAGACAGACAGACAGACAGACAGAGACAGAGACAGCAGACAGACAGACAGACAGAGAGACAACAGGCAGACAGAAAGAGACAGAGACAACAGGCAGACAGAAAGAGACAGACAGCAGGCACACAGAAAGAGACAGAGACAGCAGGCACACAGAAAAAGACAGAGACAGCAGGCACACAGAAGGAGACAGAGAGACAGCAGGCACACAGAAAGTGACACAGACAGCAGGCAGACAGAAAAGAGACAGACAGCAGGCACACAGAAAGAGACAGAGACAGCAGGCACACAGAAAAAGACAGAGACAGCAGGCACACAGAAAGAGACAGAGACAGTAGGCACACAGAAAGAGACAGAGAGACAGCAGGCACACAGAAAGAGACAGAGAGACAGCAAGCACACAGAAAGAGACAGAGAAAGCAGGCACACAAAAAGAGACAGACAGCAGGCACACAGAAAGAGACAGAGAGACAGTAGGCAGACAGAAAAAGACAGAGAGACCTCAGGCACACAGAAAGAGACAGAGACAGCAGGCACACAAAAAGAGACAGACAGCAGGCAGACAGAAAGAGACAGAGAGACAACAGGCAGACAGAAAGAGACCGAGAGACAGCAAGCACACAGAAAGACACAGAGACAGCAGGCACACAGAAAAAGACAGAGACAGCGGGCAGACAGAAAGAAACAGAGACAGTAGGCACACAGGAAGAAACAGAGAGACAGCAGGCACACAGAAAGAGACAGAGACAGCAGGCACACAGAAAGAGACAGACAGAGACAGTTAGGCAGACAGAAAAAGACAGAGAGACAGCCGGCACACAGAAAGAGACAGAGACAGCAGGCACACAGAAAGAGACAGAGACAGCAGGCACACAGAAAGAGACAGAGACAGCAGGCACACAGAAAGAGACAGAGACAGCAGGCACACAGAAAGAGACAGAGAGACAGCAGGCACACAGAAAGAGACAGAGACAGTAGGCAGACAGAAAGAGACAGAGACAGCAGGCACACAGAAAGAGACAGAGAGACAGCAGGCACACAGAAAGTGACAGAGACAGCAGGCACACAGAAAGAGACAGAGAGACAGCAGGCACACAGAAAGTGACAGAGACAGCAGGCACACAGAAAGAGACAGAGACAGCAGGCACACAGAAAGAGACCGAGAGACAGCAGGCAGACAGAAAGTGACAGAGACAGCAAGTAGACAGAAAGAGACAGAGACAGCAGGCACACAGAAAGAGACAGAGACAGCAGGCAGACAGAAAGAGACCGAGAGACAGCAGGCACACAGAAAGAGACAGAGAGACAGCAGGCACACAGAAAGAGACAGAGACAGCAGGCACACAGAAAGTGACAGAGACAGCAGGCACACAGAAAGTGACAGAGACAGCAGGCACACAGAAAGTGACAGAGACAGCAGGCACACAGAAAGAGACAGAGAGACAGCAGGCAGACAGAAAGAGACAGAGAGACAGCAGGCAGACAGAAAGAGACCGAGAGACAGCAGGCAGACAGAAAGAGACAGAGAGACAGCAGGCAGACAGAAAGAGACCGAGAGACAGCAGGCAGACAGAAAGAGACAGAGAGACAGCAGGCACACAGAAAGAGACAGAGAGACAGCAGGCAGACAGAAAGAGACCGAGAGACAGCAGGCAGACAGAAAGAGACCGAGAGACAGCAGGCAGACAGAAAGAGACAGAGAGACAGCAGGCACACAGAAAGAGACAGAGAGACAGCAGGCACACAGAAAGAGACAGAGAGACAGCAGGCACACAGAAAGAGACAGAGAGACAGCAGGCACACAGAAAGAGACAGAGAGACAGCAGGCACACAGAAAGAGACAGAGAGACAGCAGGCACACAGAAAGAGACAGAGAGACAGCAGGCAGACAGAAAGAGACCGAGAGACAGCAGGCAGACAGAAAGAGACAGAGACAGCAGGCAGACAGAAAGTGACAGAGACAGCAGGCAGACAGAAAGAGACAGAGAGACAGCAGGCAGACAGAAAGAGACCGAGAGACAGCAGGCAGACAGAAAGAGACAGAGAGACAGCAGGCAGACAGAAAGAGACAGAGAGACAGCAGGCAGACAGAAAGAGACAGAGACAGCAGGCAGACAGAAAGAGACGAGAGACAGCAGGCACACAGAAAGAGACAGAGACAGCAGGCACGCAGAAAGAGACAGAGAGACAACAGGCAGACAAAAAGAGACAGAGACAACAGGCACACAGAAAGAGACAGAGGCAGCAGGCACACAGAAAGAGACAGCAGGCAGACAGAAAGAGACAGAGACAGCAGGCAGACAGAAAGAGACCGAGAGACAGCAGGCACACAGAAAGTGACAGAGACAGCAGGCACACAGAAAGAGACAGAGAGACAGCAGGCACACAGAAAGAGACCGAGAGACAGCAGGCAGACAGAAAGAGACAGAGACAGCAGGCAGACAGAAAGAGACAGAGACAGCAGGCAGACAGAAAGAGACCGAGAGACAGCAGGCAGACAGAAAGAGACCGAGAGACAGCAGGCAGACAGAAAGAGACCGAGAGACAGTAGGCAGACAGAAAGAGACAGAGAGACAGCAGGCACACAGAAAGAGACCGAGAGACAGCAGGCACACAAAAAGAGACAGAGAGACAGCAGGCACACAGAAAGAGACAGAGACAGCATGCACACAGAAAGAGACCTAGAGACAGCAGGCAGACAGAAAGAGACAGAGAGACAGCAGGCAGACAGAAAGAGACCGAGAGACAGCAGGCACACAGAAAGAGACAGAGAGACAGCAGGCACACAGAAAGTGACAGAGACAGCAGGCACACAGAAAGTGACACAGACAGCAGGCACACAGAAAGAGACCGAGAGACAGCAGGCAGACAGAAAGAGACCGAGAGACAGCAGGCAGACAGAAAGAGACAGAGAGACAGCAGGCACACAGAAAGTGACAGAGACAGCAGGCACACAGAAAGTGACAGAGACAGCAGGCACACAGAAAGAGACCGAGAGACAGCAGGCAGACAGAAAGAGACCGAGAGACAGCAGGCAGACAGAAAGAGACCGAGAGACAGCAGGCACACAGAAAGTGACAGAGAGACAGCAGGCACACAGAAAGTGACAGAGACAGCAGGCACGCAGAAAGAGACAGAGAGACAGCAGGCACACAGAAAGAGAGAGAGAGAGACAACAGGTAGATAGAGCACTCACCAGGGGGTGTATTCTGTGTGCGTTAACCCTCAAAACACGACAGAAAATGCGTCCTGACTAGTTTTAAGTTTGAATCGTCTTGTGTTTGAGTGTGCCTTTCTGAGGTAAGTTCAACTCTATAGCAGACCGTCTGCATCTGTGTGCAAACTTTTTTTTTTTTGCTTTACATACCCAACACTTCAACTTTACAAGCATATATGTCTGCGGGAGTCTGTCCACGCACATATCACTCGCTAACTGCCTCAACAAGCCAACATTTGTGAGACAAATGGATTTTGGGACTCCTATTAAAGTCTTTGTTCCGAAAGCTGACAACTAGAAAATCCATCAAAGCGAAAAAGAATTCCTTCACTCCAACCGTCTAATGACAGCGGAGAACAATAAATGCCATGTCCTTTTCACACAAAGCATATCATAGCGAGAACTATAAGTCTCACCAACAGTGTAAAGTTACACTTTACGAGCTGACAAGAAGACGTGGAGCTCTACACGCATCTCTCATACGTTTCACAAGGACGAGTTACACTGGAAATGGCCACCGGTACAGAGAGAGAGAGAGAGAGAGAGAGAGAGAGATGAGAGAGAGATGAGAGAGAGAGATGAGAGAGAGAGATGAGAGAGAGAGATGAAAGAGAGATGAGAGAGAGGAGAGAAGAGAGAGCGAGAGAGAGGAGTGTAGAGAGAGAGAGAGAGAGAGAGAGAGAGAGAGAGAGAGAGAGAGAGAGAGAGAGAGAGA
>JAWQFJ010016039.1:115000-137500 GCA_034096865.1 Theodoxus fluviatilis
GAATAACCCTGCATGTGATCAGATTATGGATTTTTTTCTCATCTCCACGTCCGAACACACTTTTTAGAGCAAACAGAACTGAAGTGACAACATTTCTGTTGAATCTTTGTATCCGCCAGTGTCGACACGCCAGCTGCTGAAAGAGTCTAAGTAACACTGAAGTTCTTGGGGGGCTTTTTTGATCATATTCTTCATGACGTGAACTATGCAGCGAGGGCTGCCTCCTCGAACACGCTACAAGGGCGAAGAAACGCGGGACGTCTGGGTCGATGGTCGACAGCAGGCCTTCAAAGACTTCTTGCCCAGGGCCGATTCGTCTTGATCGCGAGGCGTTCACTGGGAAAACGAGGACGCGGAAAGCGAACATTAGTCAAATCAAAGCGCACTCTGCGCCTGCCCGCCATGGCTTTCCAGAACGTCCGGCCCATCAAGGATTCAAAAAGTGGCACGCCAGCGGCTCGTCATTGCCTTGGAGCCTGGTCACTCGTAAAAAGCAGCCCCCTGTGATGACGCCGTAGAGCAAGATGGTTTCTCTCTCCCATTGATACAACTTATGGGTTTTCCCGTAGGAATTTGCCCCAAGCATCTGCCGAACCTCCTCGCTGGGAATGGAGAGGTAGTGGAAGGAAAGGTGTGAAAAGTATCATAACCATTGTGTTTGTTGCATTATCATTGATGTGTTTCGTGTGTATGATAATGGGATGCAGAGGTAGTGGAAGAAAAGGTGTGAAAAGTATCATAACCGTTGTGTTTGTTGCATTATCATTGATGTGTTTCGTGTGCATGATAATGTGATGCAGAGATAGTAGAAGGAAAGGCATCAACGTGTAATCACTGCTTTGTTGCAACATCATTGATTCATTTCAAATGTGTGACAATAGGATGTAAAGGTAATAGAAGGAAAGGCATAAAAAGTGTCATAGCCATTATGTATGTTGCATTATCATTGATTTATTTCGTATGTATGACAATGGGATGCAAAGATAGTGGGAGGATAGGTATGTAGAGTGTCCTGTTATCTTTGTTACACTCTCATGGATTTATTTCATATTTCAAGACAATGGGATGCAAGGTATAGGAGGACAGGTATGTAGAGTGTCATAGGCGCTGTTTTTGATAGCATTTCATGAATTTATCTTCTATTCAAGACAGCGCCATGCAAAACTAAAGGGGGGAAATGTGTGTAAAAGATCATAAGCGCTATGTTAAATGTCAGAGACTATGTGTTTAGTGAAATATCATGGTTTGACTTCACATTTAAGACCACAGCATGCAACAGTAGTAGGAGGAAAAGCGTGTAAAATGTCCTAAACGCCATGTTTATTAAAACGTCATGGAATTAATTTCATGTTTAAGACAATGGTTTTTTCTATTGACGCGACTTTTAGGTTTATGCGGATTCGGTTGAATCATCTTGTAATCCTTTCTCATGGGACGCAAGAGAGGTGAAAGAGAGCTACATCTGAAAACTGTTTGCTTTTTTGACGCTGTGTGCCACAGAATGCATCTTCTATGAACAGAATGTGTCTTTTTCCGTTGATGCAACTTCTAGGTTTTCCCCCAGTATGATTCAGTCGAAGTGAAGTATTTCCTTAGACTCTTCGCAGTGTATGCAAGACAAACAAACAGAATGACTCGTAGCTGCTCAGTGTGATTATTGTCATTTATTTATTTAATCGATTTTAATATGATTTCTAAAACTGAGTCGATTTCTCGGTTTTTGCGTGAGGATTCAGTCGCCTTTGTTTGCGGGGAATGCAGAAGAAATGAAAGTACGGTATGTAAAGTGTAACAAAGATAAAGCACATTTCAAATATTGATTTTTAATGTGTCGGTCGTTAACAACTGACAAAGTGGCTTCATATGACACACTTGCCGAGTTGCATTGTGTACAACGAGTGATGTGGCCCAACGAAATGTCACGGGGTCACCTCATTCTATCGCTAGCGTGTAACATCATATTTGTAGGTCAAGCCTGGAGTTTTTATTTGACATTTGAAATTTGTCTACAAGGCTTTAATCGCCTGAGGCATGTCATCGTCTCTTCCAGATTTTCATATTTTTAAGTTATGATATGAAAACGTTTGAAACGTACAAATAACACATTTAAACCTGTCTTTTTCGATCAGCTATCCTCAGAGAGGGATGATTTTTTAAACGCTTTTGACTTGTTGTCTCCGGCTCCCCGAGGGAAAAGGATGTAGCTCACGTATCTCTGCATGGTCGGCAGCGCAATCGAAGCCGTCGTGGCGGAGACGGCAAAGGCAAGGGGAAGCAATAACCCGGGTCCGAGATGAGCCATTGCAAAGCCAGGCGAAGGGTTGGAATCCCCAACACATGTCCGCGCTCTTCGTTCGCTCGTCAGCCCTGATTCCCTTCCCATTCTTCATCCATTGGGCGTCCCCGCAGTCGCTGACAAATGGGCCTTGTGACGCCTGACGGATTGCTAACGTGCAAACCATGCTCGTCCTCGCCCCCAAATCGGCAGCCCGTGCCCCGCGGCCAGATGAATTACGCGCAACGACCCTCTGGGACCCCCCTTTGAGGACTTTTTTTGCCGCACTCGAGACCAAATTATCAAACTTGGGGGAATGAAGGTTTCCTCCCCAATGTAACCTCGTTACGTTGTTACGCGGCCTGGCCTTCCGTTTTTCAATGCAAGCCAATTCGGCAGCCAGCCGCTGTTGCAGAGCGGGGTCGCGAGAGCAAAACATGCTTGGAGTAAAGGGGTCGTCCTCTTTCTTTGCACGTTCCTCCTTGATTTCATTTCGTCGTGTTGATGAAATTTGATTCAGAGACATTTCTCGTTTGTTCTCTTGTTTTCTGTTTTTCGTCACAACATCAAAAGGAACACCCAAATGATACGATCCTCTCTGATCCAAACATCAGTACATTTTCTGTAGTGCTGCGTAGTTATCTGCAGTGCCTCTGAAGGCGTTTTTCGTAAAGATCATTTCAAAGGATATTGGGGGGAAACCCGCAGTATTCTATAAATTGAAACGCCACATATCTGAGACTCGACAAAGAGTGAACGTGGTTGTACAGTGTATTCTTTCCTCTGATGAATCAAGAACGTTCAGAGTTCAGCGCTACAAAATATGCCAATTTTCATTGCTACAGAATGAATCATTTGAATTTGCCGGATGCATTTGTAACACTTGCTAAACATTTTTCAGGAGCCGACTTCAGATTTCTGCGTCCCCTAAGCATATAAAAGGAATATCCAAGAATATTTCCATAATGCCAGTGCAAATGACATCCTGTCGGCGATTCGGTTCAGAGAGATCATTATTCTTTGTGCCACGTCGAGCTCATTAGGCACAATGGACTAACCTTACCGTGAATCCGCGACTCTCGAAGCAAACCTTTCCCTTATTGTTTCCTGTTCTACCCCCATGGACTCGAATCCATTGAATGTGGCTTTGGAAGCGCTGCCGCCCTTTTAAGCCCACTCTGCTTCTTTTTCTACACCCCGGCCTCAGCCTCACTCGCCAGCGATCCACAGGAAAAGCAGATGCACGTCTCTGCGCCGAATATGAAATATGAAGCAGCCGCAGCACGCACAGCTCGTTATGCCGACATCGGCGCTGGAGCCGAGAACAAAAAAGAGCGGCGATGCTGCGGTCACGCGAATTGGACAAAACAAAGGCAGCGCACGCCCGCACGTGCACATGCATCGCACGTGCACAGCGGGCTAAGCGTGCGTGTGGCCGGTGGTGGCTGGTTGGCTGGGCACGGGTGCACCCGTGGAGCGAACTACGCCTGATCAACACGAGCGGTGTCAGTTCCCCCCAACGTCATTCGCACTACAAATGGCAGAAATGCAGATGCCAAACAAACAATGGATCCCCTGTGATCGAAGCGGCAAAAAGCAGCCCACTTTTAAACTGCAAACTTCGAGAGGCATTATGGCGCGGGAAAGATCCGGATGTAAGGGTGACCGGCAGCAGAATTCAAGATGAGAGCAGGATAATGGACCTGCAGAAAAAGCCTGCGGAAACAATGAGCCAAAATAGTGACGCTGGTTAACAATTTATTTTTGAGTCGGCTGGGGTTGATTGTGTGGTTGTGACAGATTGTGAAATGTGAAAGATCGCGTGGCATATTGAACGTATGATAAAAGCGGCCCACAGCTTGGACAAACAGCACAAAGAGGTATTGTTGTATTTACTGACTAGTCGTCTGAATGCACCCACAGAGCGAATGTATCAAATAGAGAGACTAAGCATTTCCACCACCTTAGCTCGGCCTCAAAGCCCATGGCATTTTCCTCGCTGTGTGATTCAAATCTTTTCTTCAGCACAACGGGGAGTATACATCGCAATACGAGTTGTGGATGACAACAGACCGCGACTTCCCACGAGCAAATCCTTGAAATGATGTAACAGGATTTTGGAAATAGATGACGACACGGCATGTGCTAGCCAGCACCTGGTGTGTGCTTGACGTAAAATATGACGTCATGAGCACCTAACACTTGATGAGTCAGGAGTAGACTCATTGCCCATCATGACACTGAAGTGTTTGCTTGGTGCCACATCACCTGCACTCTCGTACCTGTGTGTACATGCCCATTCGAACGAGGTCATATTGGACGGATGGAAAACATACTCTGAGTGAAGGAACGAGAGAAAGCAGTAGAAATCAGTCGGGTGGATAATTTCAGCTGTTATCTGGTTGTGAAAACGGTGTCGTGAGAGGATGATCATGATGTCGGTGATGATGAAACTGGTCGTAGGATGCAAAGTCGGAGAGCAAAGTATTGCTGTGGATTTGAAGAAAAATGAGTGGTGTGAGCACGGTATGGGAGAAATAGAACAGGATAGCTTGTTTATACATGTAAAGCGGGTCGTGTTCCCTTCTGTCTTCTAAGAAGAACAGGAACGAACGAGAAGTGTGCAGTTAAGAGTTTTTTCAGGCAATTACAACGTAATAGAGAAAATTTGATGAAACAAAGTGTCTTTACAATAATGATATGTTTAAAGAAATGATTTGAAAACTCCCAAACGTATACGGTAAAGTTTGCTGAAAGGGAAAAAAAGAGTAAAGTTTGCGCAGTGTTAAGAAAGGTTTATTGTTTGCCATGCTAGTGCATAGTTGTCGACAATCTGCTTAGATTGTGCCTCCGTGCAGCTGTTGCCAAATGCAAGATTACAGTCTTACTGTGTGACGATATGTTGTAGTTCTTCTGAGAGAGGTTTTGCGGTGTATTGCCTGACATATCTTAAACTGTTTTCAACGCGCACGTCAATTTAGCTTAGTTGTATTTGCATCCGTAGTCCATAGAAAGAAATGCACAGAAGCAAAGGACAAGCTGGTCAGATTTGTTCATGGGTGTTAGTCAAAGTAAAGGTGTGGTTTTATACAGTGACTTATCCCCCCTGTCTGGAAGTCAAACTGCTTTACACATTTATACGTTTACACGTTTTCAAACATCTCAAGAATTGCGAACGGTCACTTAGTAATGATATCATTACCTACAACAGCAACTTACAGTTTGCGTCTTCTAACCAATCACAAAACAGACCCATCCACGTCTGAAAGTTATGCTGAAATAATTATATGCTGAAAGTACTGCTGAACAGACTAAAACCTCAAGCAGAGAAAATCATTGCTGAAGAGCAGGCAGGTTTCAGACCAGGTAGGAGCACCACCGAACAGATCTTCAATCTGAGAGTCCTGTGTGAGAAACATCTACACCACCAACAAGATCTGTACCATGTCTTTATAGACTATAAGAAAGCATTTGACAGAGTCTGGCATCCTGCGCTGTGGGCCACAATGAGAAGCTACAACATCAGCTCCAAGATCATCAAAGTCGTCGAACATCTCTATGACAAAGTGACCAGCGCAGACCTGTTCAATGGTACCACAGGCAAATGGTTCAGGACAACGGTCGGAGTCAGACAGGGCTGTCTACTCTCTCCCACACTCTTCAACCACGAAGGATCAATCAGCATCTGTGACAGAAAGATCACCAACTAACGTTTTGCTGATGACATTGATGGATTAACAGGAAGTGAAGAGGAGCTGACTAGTCTTGTCGAGCACCTGGACAAGACTTCACAGGCATATGGCATGGAGATCAGCGCCGAGAAGACCAAGGTGATGACGAACAATCCTCGGGGCTTCAAAATGGAAATCAAAGTGAAGGGCCAAAAACTGGAAGCTGTGAACAACTTCAAATACCTGGGATCTATTGTGACTGATGAAGGGTCCAAACCAGAGATACTGTCCAGAATAGCACAGACAACAGCAGCATTGGCAAAGTTGAAGCCAATATGGCGTGACAGAAATATCACTCTCGCGTCAAAGATCAGGCTCATGCGCACGCTGGCCATCTCCGTATTCTTGTATGCATGCGACTCCTGGACACTCACATCTGAACTACAGTGACGGATACAAGCCCTGGAAATGAGATGCTACCGCAAGATTCTGAACATCTCATATAAGGCCATGTCACGAATGAGGAAGTCAGCAAGAGGATCAGGAGAGCAATTGGACAGTACGAAGACCTGCTCTCAATCGTGAAAAGCAGAAAGCTGAAGTGGTACGGTCACGTGTCAAGAGGCAGTGGGCTGGCCAAGACCATCCTGCAAGGTACCGTATCAGGTGGGAGAAGGAGAGGCAGGCAGAGAAAGAGGTGGGAAGACAACATCAAAGAGTGGACAGGCTTGACCTTTGATGACTCACAGCGAGCCACAGAGGATAGAGATCGATGGAGGAGGATTGTCGGAAAGTCATCAGTGGTGCCTCAACAACCCATCTCAGGGTTAAGAGACTGAACTGAACTGAATTTTTTTCGCTCTTCCTGGGATCGAACCCCAGTCTCCAATCTCCGGAGTGTCGCTGATCAGCCAGGGAGTGACGTGGCCGTGGCGGAAGTGTTCAGGCGGAGACAGGCACGGTCTGGAGAGGGCGCTGTCGAGATCTACGAGCGGGGTGCGTCTCCAAGACACCAAACGTCGCGTCCATCACGAATGCCGGAACCGGTCCGCCTGATCTAGCGCCGAGTCAATTTGCTGGAACTGATTCACTCCCCTCGCTCCCTCTCCTCTCCCGGGAGTCTGGTGCAGATTATTGATCCAGTTCTCGAGCCTCCCCTTGTAACCGAATGGGAGACGACCGAAAGGCGAGCCCTGGCCCGGCCATCCTAGCAGGGCCTTGTCAATTAGAAGCGGCGAGTTCGACTAGTCCTCGACCGGAACTCTTCCGACCGTGAAATTGATAAAAGACACTGTAAATCACGTGACCCGCCTCGACGTCTCGTGCGCTGAGCGTTCGGCGAGACCTCCGACCCTGGTGCATGCTGTGATCAAGAGGCAATTACTTCTGCACGATAAACAATCGTAACGCGTTCATCTGAGGCAAGGGTGATGGACAGAATGTCTTTGTTCCATTGCTCGGTGACTTCATCATTTTCCTCCTCTGACGTGGCTTGCTCGCCCCAATGCATTTCGGGAAGATTTACAGGAGGTAGGCTGTGGGACGGAAAACCATATAGATATGTATTAGGCCTGCAACGACAACTCAAGCGTCTCACGTAACCCTTGGGGAAGAGTGGACGGAGAAGATAATGAGAAGAAGTGGAGGTCAAAATAAAGAAATGGAATAGTTCCACGAACCACGTAGATGGACGAGGCAGAGTGAATATGATGAAGAGGCATATTACGCCTGAAATCGAACAAGAATGAAGCAAAAAATGTAAACACAATGTTATGGTAGTAGACAAATAAAGAAGGTGCATTCACACCGACGATTGTGAATATTGGAGATGAAAATAAGTTGCAATACCATAGTGCTTAACAACAAATGCACCCACTGTTCCCGTAATAGCATTGAATACAAGTTGGTGGCTAACATAATAGCACTGAGACCAGCATGAAAAAATAAGGTCACACTTAGAGTCTCAAAAAAGGGAAGCTTGAAAACCCTCAACACATTCCATTATTTAAATGACTTTCACACTTATAAACCCATGACTCAACTGCGACCGTTAACATATACCGATGAGATGATGGTAATTTGGATCGATTTTGAGGAGAAAAAACATATTCCTTTAGGAAAATGCCATGTAAATGAGCACATTTTCTGTATGAAACAATGTAATCAGACCTGTTTTACCTGAAATTAACATGTTCCTTTATGTGATATGCTAGTTTAGCAGGAGATAACAACATGGAAATGACTATACTCAAGTCCTCGAAGATTGTTCATGCTGTTTCAAGCGATTACCAAAATGTCGTCCAGCGACTTCACACTGCAGTTCTCTAGCACAGTAAAGGTGTTGATTTTATTCAGCATAGCAGCGCATCATCCATATGTTGATCTCAAACACTTTCTCATTTCTTCTTCAGACGTTATGATCAGCAAGGGTAAGGTGGTTGTTGACAAGTTTCTGCATGTTTTAGTTCAGTTTGCCTTTTCCGTGAACGTTTTCTTATTAATTACGTCTTATGCCATTGTGTGTGTGCGCGGGCTCGCGCGCGCGCGGGCGCGCGCGTGTGTGTGTGCGTGTGTGTGTGCGTGCGTGTGTGTATGTGTGTGTGTGTGTGCGTGTGTGTGTGTTTTGTGAGTATGTGTGTGTGTGCGTGCGTGCGTGTGTGTGTGTGTGCATGCATGTATGCGTGCGTGCGTGCATATGTGTGTGTGCGCGTGCGCGTGTGCGTGTGGTCGTGTGTGTGAGCGTGTATGTGTGTGTGTGTGTGTGTGAGTGTGCGTGCTATCGTAGGTGCGTGCGTGCGTGCATGCGTGCGCGTATGTGTGTGTGTGTGCGTGCATGTGTGGGTTTCTTTAAGTCGGGCGACATGCTACCATAGCTTTTATTTGTTCAGATACAAAACGTCAGCAAATTCTTGACGAAGAATTTTCTTCAGGTCACCAAGTGAAAAAGCCAAGAAAAGAGCTTTTCTTCTTTTCACTGTTATGTACACGTTAACATATTTGTTTTAAATGCACATTGTATGTGAGCTTCAGCTCGATATTACAGCGTCCTACATGCATAGATCTAGGAAAACAAACCATGGGAACAACTGAAACGTTTCTTTTCCACGTTTTGGAGTTCGTGGACCCCCCTGGTAAAATCCACTAAAACTTCATTAATCTTCTCCATCTACTCCCCTTGTTTCTGGCGCCATGAAACGGTCACTGGAGATGAGCAAACGTTGCCTTCAATTCAAGAACTCATTTGTTTTGCGGGGGAAATCAATTTGTAAACGACTCGGGCTGTTTTTGGGCGTCCTCGTCTCAGTCCTGGCAGCTGTCTGGCACAAGTTGTCTCTAATGAAGAGCGTCAACCGCCCGCTTCCTCCACGAATCACTCATTTGTCCCACAGTCTTTTTTTCTCTCACCACCCTTCTCGCTCTTTCCGGCTTCCGGGGTGTGCGCGCGACAACCGGAAACACGTCAGTGGCGGGTGGTGTGGTGACAACAGGCACCGATACAGAAACTTGTAGCCTCGTTTTCAACCTGTCATCGAGACCCGGATGTCGTCTCTGTTCAGGACACTCGAGAGGAAATGTTGGTGTGATGTTGCAGCGAGAAGGATCAACACACACCCCTTCCCTCCCCCTTCAGAATACCCCCCCCCCCCCCCCCCCCTTCCTGCTCTCACCCCTCAACTGTCTAGAAATGTTCGTGTATTCATTTCACTCTCAGTCATACCATTTTTAGTCCGTCCCTTCTGTCCCCCTTTTCTCACTCTTCTGTATGTCCTGGTCTTAATTTAACTCCGTCCTTCTTTTCATTCTTCTGACAACTACCACCTCTTCTTTTGTCCCGACCACGGCCCTCCCAACGCGTCCATTTTCCATCTTTTTACTCTCCTCTCTTTTCAGCTTCTTCTTTTTCCCTTTTCCATCACCATTCCTTGGTTCTCTCATTTTCGTCTGCTAAACATGTCTAAATGCATTCCACCTCTTTCTCTCGATGTCTGGTCGTCTGTTGACTGCCCTTTCCTCCATCCGCCTCTCTGCCTGCCTGCCTGCCTGCCAGCCTGCCTGCCAGCCTGCCTGCCAGCCTGCCTGCCAGTCTACCTGCCAGCCTGCCTGCCAGCCTGCCTGCCAGCCTGCCTGCCTATCTCTTTGCCGGTCTGCATGTCCGCATGCCTGACTGCTTGTCTGTCTGTCTGTCTGTCTGTCTGTCTGTCTGTCTGTCTGTCTGTCCGTCCGTCCGTCCGTACGTCCGCCCGCCCGCCCGCCCCCCGCCCGCCCGCCCGTCCGCCCGTCCGTCCGTCCGTCCGTCCGTCCGTCCTTCTGTCTGTCTGTCTGTCTGTCTGTCTGTCTGTCTGTCTGTCTGTCTGTTTGTCTGTCTCACTGTCTGAATGCCTGTCTGTCTGTCTGTCTGTCTGTCTGTCTGTCTGTCTGTCTGTCTGTCTGTCTGTCTGTCTGTCTGTCTGTCTGTCTGTCTGTCTGTCTGTCTGTCTGTCTGTCTGTCTGTCTGTCTGTCTGTATGTCTGTCTGTCTGTCTGTCTGTCTGTCTGACTGTCTGTCTGTCTTCCTTTCTTTTTTCCTTTCTTTCTTTCTTTTTTCCTTTCTTTCTTTTTCTGTTGTGATGGGGGTGGAGGCAAGGCTTGATGGTACAAGGGCCCAGGCATGAGACAAAATCACTGCTGCTTTCCACAACTTTATTGTTACCCATGGGTATAGGAGCTGCGGGCTGGTCCCAGGCCGGATGGTAATGGCCTAGACCAAACCCAAGACCAAGGTGGCAGTGGTCTCTCTCCCAGATGGGATGAGGGTCTCTCTCGACCTGCCGACAGTCCCTCTTTATCAAAGAAATGAACGGACCTCAGCGGAGCCAGGCTTGGGGTCGGCGGTCGCGGATCTCAGCCTGTCTCTGGGTTGTGTTTTCCTAATGACAGAACAAGAAGGGCAAAGCCCATACGACTCACATGCTTGACCTTGACCTTTATATGACCTTGACCTTCAGGTGGCCTTCAAGGTCAAGGTCAAACAACTAAACCTACCAATGACATCATACACTAAGAAATGCTTTACACATTTTTCCTACCAAAATGCATGTGACCTTGACCCAAGGTCAAGGTCATCCAAGGTCATGCAACACAAAGCTGTTAATTCAAGTCATAGGAAGCACAATGGTGCTTATTGGCACTTTCTACCATGAGATATGGTCACTTTTAGTGGTTCACTACCCCATTTTGGTCACATTTCATAAGGGTCAAAGTGACCTTGACCTTGATGATATGTGACCAAATGTGTCTCATGATGTAAGTATAACATGTGCCCCACATAATTATTAAGTTTGAAACAGTTATCTTCCATAGTTCAGGGTCAGGGTCACTTCAAAATATGTATACAATCCAACTTTAAAGAGCTCTTGTGACCTTGAGCTTGAAGCAAGGTCAACCAAACTGGTATCAAAAGATAGGGCTTGCTTTGACCTATATACCACTTGTAGCTAAGGTCGCCATTCTCAATAACGTGGGAGAAAATTGGGAAAATGTGAAAAATGACTGCTTTTTAGACAACATTTATGGCCCCTGTGACCTTGACCTTGAAGCAAGGACAAGTCACTATGTATGTTTTTTGAGGCCTTGTCATCATACACCATCATGCCACATTTGGTATTGATAGACTTAATAGTCTCCGAGAAAAATCCAACGTTAAAGTTTTCGGACGCCCGGACGCCCGGACGCCCGGTCGCCCGGACGCCCGGACGCCCGGACGGACGAAAAGGGTGAGTACATAGACTCACTTTTGCTTCGCATGTGAGTCAAAAAGGCTCATTGCTGCCTTATACCTACTCGAAATTATTCACACCAAGTGTTGCCTCGATAGGCATAACAAAGTCAACCGAATGAATATTGCACTGGTCATTGCAATCAAATGTCATAATTTAGAGAAAGTGCGGTCACATGTCAAGTTCAATTAACAAACGATAAGGAAAGGCCGCTCTGGACCCTCCCGGACTGATAAGCTACATAGTAGGCTGGTCTTACAAACATATATAACATGGGCGTCTGAGAAGCAGGATACATAATAGAGGGAAGAGAGAGGGGAACCATGCAATGCCTGGGGGGTGGGAGGAGGGGGGGGGGGGGGAGAGAGAGAGGGAGAGAGAGAGGGAAAGAGAGAGGGAGGGAGGGAGAGAGAGAGAGAGAGAGAGAGAGAGAGAGAGAGAGAGAGAGAGAGAGAGAGAGAGAGAGAGAGAGAGAGAGAGAGAGTCCATGTAAAGACTTCGGGCTTCACTTCACTCGGTCACACTTTCTTTCTTTCTTTCTTTCTTTCTTTCTTTCTTTCTTTTTTCTTTCTTTCCTGGAAAAAAGAAAGGGGCTGGATATTTTTCACACTGGACAGACCTCGGTGCGTCAGAAAGGTATCTGTTGAATTATATCTCTGTCCGTCTGATGACAAGGAAAAGCCCCGCAAATAGCTTGAGTAGTCATCGTTCGTGCACAAAGCGTCCATTTCAACCCTATAACCGTACTTGTCAGCCCTCCCATTCAAGCAGACGGCCAATTTATATAAGTCCGGAAAAGCCATTACATTTACAGGACAAACGGTGGGATTGGACGAAAAAGAAAAGGAGTGAAGGTGAGACTTTGGACGAATAGTTTTACGCCCGCTGCAAACTCCTTCCTGTCTCTAAAGAGACTGAACCTCTCCGTCACCTTCGTTTTTTCACACAGCCGTCCTCGTGTCAGGATATTCCTATCTTATTTTCCTACTCGCTTAAATCGCCCACGCATGCGATTGGTCAATCCCGGGAAGGAAAACGGAGCGGTCATACGTTTTCAATTCTTTTTTCTTGTCCGGTTCTTTCTCTTTCTTTCCTGCCCGTGTAGCCATCGCCTCAAACAGTGGGACTGATGAATATGCTGGACTTGCACGCATCCATTTTGAGCTCTTTATCTCTGTCACTGTCGTAGTGTGAACGTATCTTCAACTTCTCTCGCACCTGCGAGGTTTTCCTACTCATAAACCTGTCACAATTTCTCATGCTAAGCCTGGAGATAATCCGGATACTTATTCAAGCCATCGTTTTTCAGTGAATGTTGACGGAGATGCTAAGGCAAAATATCAGCTGCAACAATTTTATCTTGCGTGCAAATGGGGGCTCTGTGGCACGGTGGTTAGAGTGCGTGCATGGCTTGCAGTCGCTTGCGCCTGACGGGTGCGGTGTTCGAAGCCGCACAAATCCTAGAGTTGCATCCATGGGCAAGGTGCTTCACCCACACTGCCTCTCCTACCGAGGAGTAAAACCGGTCACTGGGCGCTGCGCAGTGGCGACCGGGGGTGAAATTATCCGAAAGTCTGTTTTTGAAAACATTTGACATAATATAGATGATGATGATGATGATTTAGTCTTTCGCCTGCGGTGGGCGTGTAAGAAGCTCCAGTTCCGCCGATCATGACTTTACAGCAACAGCAAAAAGTTGGTCTACGTCTATGTTCTCAAAGCGTGGAAAATGGAAGACACACATAAATGTAAATGAAGAAGCCAGAACATTCATATGATTTCTTCATCTGGTTAGTTCTGTACATTTCAAATGTTATCTGCTACATAGCTGCCGTAGTTGTGGTAACAACCATCTCTTTACTTTCACTGTGATACGGGACGGAGGTGGGGCCTAAGATGGAAAATCTTGTGCGTTGTTTACCTTGAGTACAGAGTACGTTTCTGCTGACATTTTGTCAGTGTCATCCTCACTTATTCGCTTTTTTTGTCCTGCCCTTTTTATAAATCTCACACCACTTAGCCTGCTGATGCATTGAGAAGTGTCAGAGCGTATATTCTAGGTCTCTCGTTCTGCTTGTCACGAAAACACGACGTGCCATTTACGTTGCTGCTACCTATCACGACTCCACTTATCGTATTTTGGTTGAATGGAAGCCACATGGCATTGGCGTTACTAGACAACCTTAGAAGCCCCTACACAGAGAAACGTAAGATACTATTACGACATCACCGATAATAGCTGCTGATACTTATCGAGCATGTATATAAAGGAGAGAAAAGAAACGTGCCAGACGCTTTGATCGTTTTTCTGGTGCTGCAGATTTGATACGTAGCAGCCGTTCTTCAAGAAGTGATTGTCGTAATTGGAACATAACGAATTTTGCTAGAGGGCTTCTAAGGTCCACTACTCTGTCAATGCCTGTTACCTCAGCTACCTTGTTGTCTTGGCATCGCGCTCAGTGACGCATGTCTGGCACCAGGAGGTTTCTGCTGCGTCTAGGCGCAGCCTTCTTGGGAACTTCCTTTGGCGTCAACCTCTTAGAGAGACCGCCTCCCAGACGCATTCCGTGCGTGTCGAGCCCGTCACTGCACGTGGCAGCCTCGCACGCGAGGTGCCTTCTCTGCTGCCAGTGTTACGCCTCCAGCAGTCAGCGGTCTTGTGCAGGCAGGCGTCTGGCTGCTTGCAGGATGAATGGGTGTGCCTTGTTACCCTGTGTAGATGTAGCTGTCTGGACCACATGCGTGACATGAGACTATAGTGTTTACTTAGTCAGAACTAAATTCAGAGGATAGTCTAAAATTGCTTGAACTGAGACAATGTCACAGAAGTTGTCTGGGACGGTTTACGTGACACGAGACTGTAGTGCTTACTTAGTCAGGACTAAATTCTGAGGAGACGATAGTGTTTACTTAGTCAGGACTAAATTCAGAGGATAGTCTAAAATTGCTTGAACTGAGACAATGTCACAGAAGTTGTCTGGGATGGTATGCGTGACACGAGACTGCAGTGCTTACTTAGTCAGGACTAAATTCTGAGGAGACGATAGTGTTTACTTAGTCAGGACTAAATTCAGAGGATAGTCTAAAATTGCTTGAACTGAGACAATGTCACAGAAGTTGTCTGGGATGGTATGCGTGACACGAGACTGCAGTGCTTACTTTGGGCTAAGTTCAGAGAATAGTCTAAAATTACTTAACTCAGACGATGTCACAAAAGTTGTCTGGGACAGTATGCATGACACGAAACTATAGTGTTTATTTAGTCAGGACTAAATTCAGAGGATAGTCTAAAGTTGCTTAAACTGTGACGATGTTACAGAAGCTTTTGACTGTAAGATGTCTCGGTCCCTGTATGTTTGGTTTCGTCCAAATCTACATGTACGAGTACACTGTAAAAAATTGTGACGCGTCATGTGTTTAAGAAGATCCGTCATGTGTTTAAGAAAGTGTTTAATAAACACATCACCCGTTTATGATGGACATCACCTAAACACATCGACACGTTTATGTGTTTATGAATGAACTCGCATCTAAACACATCAACATGTTTATGCGTTTATGAATGAACTCGCTCATGTGTTAATTAAAGTATAATTCCAAACTGAGGTAGATTTAGCCTAAGACAATCATGTAGTTACTTACTTTATTTGCTTTCAACATTTTAATATGTATGGTTTGTCTTTTCTAACCTCCAAATGTTCGTTATTCAGTTCATCTCGATTGTTTACATGATAAACTATGCAAATCTTTGTAACGCGGCACTGGTATCGCTCAAATTTAAGTATCATTCATCATTAAGTGAGGTGTACTGGAGGAACAAACCATGAATTTAGTTTGCAATATGAAATATCTGCAATTTTTCACTGTACCAGAAACATCTTAAACACATTGCGAGTTAAACGGATCAGGTGTTTACATCAAAGATCCGTTGTGCGCATGCGCACAGAACTTACAGCCTTCTCGACACGCCGCCATTTGCATGGAGCCAAAGGTGATGTTTTTCGTTGTTTCGATCATGTTTATATCAGCTCAATGCAGGAATCGCAGAAAATGCGTCGAATGTTGCAGCTCGCTAATCGTTGCACACATTTTCAGTAGTGATTGAGAGCATGAACATTCATACACAGTCTGACCCACTTACTGGGTTAAGTGAATCGTTCAGAATGGCTTTACTACTGCCATGTTAATTCCGATCAGATCGTGAATTACACTTTTTTGAAGGTGAGTGATTGTTCGCTGACTGCTGCCTCCATGCTTCTCTTAATTCTTCCTCAGACTCACTGCTAGTCAGTGTGACTTTATCCGAATCTCTGTCGATATCACTGTCAATCGGCAGCTGTCTGTTTGTCGACTGCTGCCTGCGCGGCGTCGACCACCATAAAGGCAGTGTGTTTTTGTGGTCAAAGGGCACTTAACTCTTCTTGCTGCTTCTTGTGGTAAATTCAAATGTGAATTCTACATTAAGAAACTCTTGATACTGCATGCTTTCCATGATTTTGCTCTACATTCTCTCTCTCTCTCTCTCTCTCTCTCTCTCTCTCTCTCCTTTCTAGCCTTCTCTCCTCTCTCTCTCTCTCCCCCCCCCCCCTCTCTCTCTCTCTCTCTCTCTCTCCTCTCTCTCTCTCTTTCTCCTCTCTCTCTCATTCTTCTCTCTCATTCTTTTCTCTCTCCTCTCTCTCTCACTCTCTATCTCTCTCCTCTCTCTCTCCCTATATCCTCTCTTTCTCTCCTCTCTCTCTCTCTCTCTCTCTCTCTCTCTCTCTCTCTCTCTCTCCTCTCTCTTTCTCTCTCCTCTCTCTCTCTTTCTCTCTCTCTCTCTCCCTCTCTCTCTCTCCTCTCTCTCATTTCTCTCTCTCTAATCTCTCTCTCTCTCATCTCTCTCCCTCCTCCCTCTCTCTCTCTCTCTCTCTCTCTCTCTCTCTCTCTCTCTCTCTCTCTCTCTCTCTCTCTCCTCTCTCTCTCTCTCTCTCTCTCTCTCTCTCTCTCTCTCTCTCTTATCTCTCTGTCTCCCTCTCTCTCCTCTCTTGACAGAATGAGTAATTCAGAATTTTTCTTAATCTATTGATTTTTTGGTGATGGTTGCCCATGATTGTATACATTCATGGAGGTTGCTATTTTGCAGAAGAATGTGTTACTGATGAGAAAACCAATTAAAGGTGAGTGATCATTGCCTCTGTATTTTTTATTCCTTTTTTATATCCGGGGGGTGATTTGTCACAAGTTAACTCCCTTGTCTCAAGGATATCCACTTAAAATAAACAAACCCGTCTCAAGGTCAGGAGGGTTAAAAGACTACTTGCAATAACCTCTGTCCATTCAACCCTCAGAATAAAGCCAAAAACTTATTTCTCCCTCAAAATGGCCAATTCCCATCCCTGAGTGTTAAATGCATTCCATATGATTTATGAAATTCATTCTGTCTTTCCAGATTCTGTCCACGATGCTGTCTGCCCTTCCCTGCCCGTTGCCCCAAGCATGCCTGCAGCCACCTTGGTCTGGCAGCTGACAGGTCTTCCTGATGTAAAATTCAATTTGCAGACAAGCACATGTTTATATCCTGCATTTTTTCATATTCGATGATTGATAGATTTATAGATTTTCAAGGAGAATAGCTGGACAAAGGGACCTTCTCATGACAAAGTAAACATTATTGTATTATTCAAATTTTAAGAGGTTAAGACATATCTGTAAATGACTGTTTCATTTATTGTAGATAATTGAAGATTTCCTGCAAATGAGGAGCCAGGATGAGGAGAAGATGCTGGAGCAACTTCAAAGTTTCTTTGACACCCTGATGTCAAAATGTCCAGCAACTTTCCAGGTATGTTACCATGAAGTTACATAGAAAATTTCCTTTATGGTTTAAGTATCAACAGTTTCTGATTCATTGCATTTGCTAGATATCTGGATTCATTGAGAATGAAATGCTGCAGATTATCCTGCACTCCTCAACTTAATGATGTACCATCATGTGATGTTAAGCAAGCCCAGGCTTTCTTGTTTTATGCCATCCATCAGGATACCAAATTTGTGGATGGTTACTAGAACCATGAAGCTGATCGAAAACTCTTCCCAATCAATCTTTTCCCATGGCTACCTCTTTAAATTTGATGTTTCAACAGCAGGCTCTGAGAAAAGTGCAGGCTACAGCACAATTAATTTTCATTCCACAAATGTATATAGAATAACCTCTCTGTTGACTGATAGAACCTGCTTAATAAGCTTGGGTACATTTCCAGTGTTTTGCTTTTCACTCAAGTTCATACAGTAATAGAAAATAGATTCAGTAAGTCAACGCACTGTGTATTTGCAGCAGTGCCTGTTGATATTTTCTCTTTTTGTTGTCTCTCAGGGAACAAGGACTGCAAAGATCCTTGCAGCCTGGAGCTACCTTGAGACAAATACTGCCTTCAAGAAAGGGAAAGGCCTAAAAACACAGCCTGTGCTGCAGATGAAAGAGGTTAATTCTGTGTTCAATATCATAATCCTTTTTCACATTATTACTTTCCCTCCTGGTCATCAATCTGCTGTATCTGCTTTCTGTTGTTTATACTTGTCCTTTCACTTTTTCCTTCTTATCCTCCTCTTGAATGCTCTTAATCCTGCTCCTCCTCACTTTCCTGCTTGTCATCTTCCTCCATCTTCCTTCGCTCTCCTCCTTTCTTTTGTTTCTTCTCCTGGTTTCTTTTCCCCAGTTCTTGCACTTTTTTCCTTCAGTCTGACTCAAGTTCTGTGCTTTTAGATAGAGGCTGACATCACTATATATGCCATATAATCAGACCATGTAAGGCGAGAGAGTTTATTTGGATCAGTTGAATGGTTTCAGTTGCAGTTTTTGCAGTCTCCCATGTGTTTCTTAATTTTTGCCTCATACAGTTCAGAATGAAGAAAATGCCCACACATGCTAAAACTTGTGTAACAGGCTGATTAAAAAGAGTTGGCAGTTAACTTATTAATATTTCAGTAAACATAACTGGTTGGATGGCCACAAGACTGACATGGCATATGTTTTTCTTAAAATGATCATGACATGCATGGATATACTTGTATTGGTATTGCTATTATTTTTACATTCATCTTGTCCTGGTTTTCATCCAGTCACTAAAGTCCAGATGCCCAAAATGTCTGAGGCAGTCCAGATTTGAAAAGTCCACTTAAACTTGACAGTTGACATTATGGATTTAAGATAAACAAGCCACATACCTCCACCACAAAATTTGGCATTATTTTGAGGATGGATTTGATGTTGACCCTCCCAACAGCAACTTATAAAGTGAGTGCTCTGAACATGCATGTAAGAATTGTAGTTGTTATATTTACTGACTGTTATTTTTGAAGGGTCTAAGTTCTCTTTATTCAATTTCAGGACATTTCAACTGACAACTGGGAGAAAGAAACCACGTCTGCAGCTGCTTCCCCTCCCAGATTGATTATATGTTTTTGAGAGATGGAGAGCTGAATGGTGCAACCATTGCTGGTGATGGCTCCAGAATTTTCTTGGAAACTACAAGTGTGGAGAAGATCTTTCTGGCTCTCATCTCCACATATTATGTCACTGATCTGGACTATCCCCAAATCTATTGCAATGTCCTTGGGATGTTGCAGCAGTTTGCTGTAGGGGACCCATACGTTGGTGAAAAAATCAACTGGCTACAGGTGATTTGTGAGCATTCTCACATTTTGAATGCTTCACAGGATTTGTAGCAACAAAACAGAGACTCTAATATAAAATCAGATACTTCTGTCCATTGACTTGCTTGTTGTCTGCAAGAGTACAGATATTTTGAGCACTAAATCTTTCTGTGAAGTCATATAGGGGGTATAATATAACTATTTTCAATGTTTTTCCATTGTGTGTATTTTTCATTGTATGTAGTGATTAGTGTCAAGCAATAACATCTCTCTCTCTCTGTCCCCCCTCTCTCTCTCTCTCTCTCTCTCTCTCTCTCTCTCCTCTCTCTCCACTCTTTCTCCACTCTTTCTCCTCTCTCTCTCTCTCTCACTCTCATTTTTCTCTCTCTCCTCTCTCTATCCTCTCTATCTCTCACTCTCTCTCTCCCCTCTCTCTCTCTTCTGTCTCTTTCCTCTCTATCTCTCTCTCTCTATCTCCTCTCTCTCTCCTCTCTCTCTCCCTATATCCTCTCTCTCTCTCTTCTCTCTCTCTCCTCTCTCTCTCTCTCTCTCTCTCTCCCTCCTCTCTTTCTCTCTCCTCTCTCTCTGTTTCCTCTCTCTCTCCTCTCTCTCTCATTTCTCTCTCTCTCTAATCTCTCTCTCTATCTATCTCTCTCTCCTCTCTCTCATCTCTCTCTCCCCCCTCTCTCTCTCTCTCTCTCTCTCTCTCCTCTCTCTTTTCCTCTCTCACCCTCCTTACTCTCTCTCTCTCTCTCTCTCTCTCTCTCTCTGTCTCCTCTCCTCTCTCTCTCTTTCCTCTCTCACCCTCCTTACTCTGTCTCCTCTCTCTCTCTCTCTCTCTCTCTCTCTCTCTCTCTCTCTCTCTCTCTCTCTCTCTCTCTCTCTCTCTCCTCTCTCTCTCTCTCTCTCTCTCTCCTCTCTCACTGCCTCCCCCCTCTCTCTCTCTCTCTATTATCTCTCTGTCTCTCTCTCCTCTCTTGACCGAATGAGTAATTCAGAATTTTTCTTAATCTATTGACCTGCTTGTTGTCTGCAAGAGTACAGATATTTTGAGCACTAAATCTTTCTGTGAAGTCATATAGGAGGTATAATTTAACTATTTTCAATGTGTTTTTCCATTACAAGTGTGTATTTTTCATTGTATGTAGTGATTAGTGTCAAGCAATAACCTCTCTCTCTCTCTGTCCCCTCTCTTTCTCCTCTCTTTCTCCTCTCTCTGTCTCTCTCTCTCTCTCCTCTCTCATTTCTCTCTCTCTCTAATCTCTATCTCTCTCTCTCTCTAATCTCTATCTCTCTCTCTCATCTCTCATCTCTCTCTCCTTCCTCTCTCTCTCTCTCTCACTCTCCTCTCTCTCTCTCTCTCTCTCTCTCTCTCTCTCTCTCTCTCTCTCTCTCTCTCTCTCCCGCTCTCCTCTCTCTCTCTCTCCTCTCTTTCTCTCTCCTCTCTTTCTCTCTCTTCTCTCTCTTTCTCCTCTCTCTCTTTCCTCTCTCTCTCTCATATCTCTCTCTCTATCTCTCTCTCTCTCATCTCTCTCTCTCTCTCTTTCCTCTCTCTCTCCTCTCTCTCTCTCTCTCTCTCTCTCTCTCTCTCTCTCTCTCTCTCTCTCTCTCTCTCTCTCTCCTCTCTCTCTCTCTCTCTATTATCTCTCTGTCTCTCTCTCCTCTCTCTCTCCTCTCTTGACCGAATGAGTAATTCAGAATTTTTCTTAATCTATTGACCTGCTTGTTGTCTGCATGAGTACATATATTTTGAGCACTAAATCTTTCTGTGAAGTCATATACGTTGGTGAAAAATCAACTGGCTACAGGCGATTTGTGAGCATTCTGACATCTTGAATGCTTCACAGGATTTGTAGCAACAAAACAGAAACTCTAACATAAATTCAGATACTTCTGTCCATTGACCTGCTTGTTGTCTGCAAGAGTACAGATTTTGTTGTATACTTAAACACATTTTGATTAAACACCTGCTCAACCTAAACACTTTGTTTATCATAAACACGTTTAATGTGTTTATAAAGTGATGCATGCCCTAAACACCTGAAAGTGTTTATAGTTAAACACCTGCCGGCACACCATCATAAACACCTAAACACCTGGAATCTTAAACACATGACGTGTTTATAAAGTGATGCAGAAAGGCGTTTATGATGTGCTTAGAAACTAAACACATATTTTTTACAGTGTATACATGTATTCAAGACTAAATGTTATTGTGTCAAGTGGAATATATAGCTCCTGGGCACATGAAATGCAACTTGCTCTATAGTACTCGAGTTGATTATCCAACTAATTGAGACGTGACAGGATTACAAATATTTGGTACAAACAAAAAGGGACATAATGAACTGTTCAAGATGTCCAAAGTATTGTAACATCAGTCTTGCGTTTGACACAGACACAAATGGAGCAACATAGTGTGGTTAAAAATGAACGATTTAAATGCAACAGATGCTTCTTTTTGACATTTTAAAATGTGATCAAGCCATCATTTTTTTGGTCTTGACTTATTTATTCTTTTATCTTAAACCAACGCTGAAATGTCGTGCACGCAAAATCTCGAGATATGGAACACATTATGGTTATTCCTGTTTCAATGAGTAGCAATTATCTCTTTGAGCATGCCCTTTGGCATTTACGTAAGTAATGCATTTCTTCTTCTTTTCTTCTTTTTTAGCCTCTTTAGAAGGGAGTAGAGATTGGAATGGCTCGTGTGATTCGATTGTACACGAATGAGAAGCTACGCAAAAGTTATGTCCCTCATCATCGCAATCCTGGGACAGGCTGGAGACTATGACAAGCGTGGAGGCAGGAGGAGCGGGTTGTCTGGAAGGGAAAGGAAGGGATGTATTATTGGAGGGCTCAAAAGACAGATTCACAGCATGAACCCATCAAGTCCAAATTGATTCGAGCAGAACTTCCTCCATCCCAGGACAAAGTAGGACGCAGTGCTTAGACAGTCTCTTGTTCCACGCGGTCTGGCATGCTTCACGTTTTGCACTTTAATTTTATCCACGGTTGGATGATTCAGTGCATTACGTAAGCTGACGAAATCTAATACTTTTGACATCTCAGAAAGTAAAATCTACACACAGCACGTAACGTAATGATCACCTTTGGGGGGCAATTCAAAGGTATCATTTTCTGGCAGTTCCATACCGTAGGAA
>JAWQFJ010016039.1:142500-175000 GCA_034096865.1 Theodoxus fluviatilis
TGTGAGATTGGCGCTATATAAGAGCCAAAATACATACATACATACATACATACATACATACATACATACATATCCGAGTGCGGAATGCATACGCCCGCGTCATCAATAGTTTGACGTCATCAGCATTATGATACGCTAAAAACGCTCTCTTTATGCTTCCAATTCCCAACTAATTATTTTAAAATTCTGTTTATGGTTGTAATCCCTAAACTGCATAACATATAATCTCCAACATTTACTGAATTGTTCTTTGGGTGTAACCCTGACCTTCCACCAAACGTCATCAAGATCCGTTGTGAACTTTTGGAGTTAATTGCTAAAGAACTCATTTACGAGCCGAGAGTAAAACATAACCTCCTTGGCGGAAGTAACGTACGGGTGCAAGCATTTGGACTCAGTGGTGAAAGGGTCTGTAGAAATGGGTGTACAGATGGATTAATCGATAAATGGATTAATGGAAGGATGGATGGATTAAAGGATGAATGGATGAAAAAAAGGAGCCTGGGGCAAGCACACTGGGTCAAACATCGGTAGCTTGACAAACTATCGAGTGGAAGGATAAGCATGTAGTGTTGTTAGGCTCTGAAGAAATCGATGTATAGATGGATTGATGGGTGAATTGATGGGTGGATGGATGGACTGATGGATGGATTGTTAGATGGATTTATGAATGAATTGATAGATGAATGGTAAGGTGAATGAGGGATGGACAGAAGGATGGAAGGAAGGAAGGATGGATGCATGGACGGCTGGATGGAAAAGTGGATGAAGGGATGGAGGGAAGGGTGGAAAGTTAGAAGGATGGATGGAAATGCGGGTGAAGCAATGGAAGGAAGGATGAATGGATGATAGATTAATGATGGGTGATTGGATGATAGCTGGATGAATTTATTAATGTTTAAATAGGTGAATGGATGAATGGATTGAAGGGTGGATAGAAGGATGAATAAGTGAATGGATGGATAGATGGAATGGATGGATTGATGGATGGATGATGGATGGATGATGGATAGATGGATGGATGGATGGATGGATGGATGGATGGATGGATGGATGGATGGATGGATGGATGGATGGATGGATGGATGGATGGATGGATGAACATTATCAACCTTTCAATGGTACCTGCCGAAAGCCACAGCGACAGCCAGGCAGGGTACACTCACTCAAATACCAACACCGCCACCCCTTCCAGGGCAGCGTTCCAACCCGATGCTGGCTGACGGTGGCATAGAGAGATAGTCACAAGACGGTGTAGCATCATCGTCCTCACAGATACCCAGTTTTACTCCGGGGTGGTGGGAGACAATGCGAGTCATGCGTCATTGCCTGAAGACGCAGCCATGCCGACGGCGCAAATACCGATTGCAGGTGACTGCTCTGACCTCTAGACTGAACGCCGTATTCTCACAGGGTAACCCTCGGTGGATTGGGGGTGAGAGTATACCCACCACGTTCCCCTATGCGATTTCATACAAGGCAAGTAACGAGAAATTCAAACTTGACTTGCCTGTACTCCTATCAGCTCTCTTGTGATGTTCTGTTGTCAATGACATTACATTACCTGCCAAGGCTGAGCGGCTGTAGAACTCAATTCATCTAATAGAGTGAAACTTTTGTGACTGAAAGTACGATACAAGGATTTAGATCGCTACCGTATAAGTAGCATTCTCTACACTCCACTTTTGATCTGAATTGGATGGATTTCGTGGTGGCCATTCCTGAATTTGGTGCCGACAGACCAAGACGACTATTCATGCCATTGTAATTGTATTCCCTGACGCCATATACTTTTCCGGGGACAAAGAACCCCCTTTAACTCTGTGGGCGAAATAATAATTAAACCATTCAAGGCTGTGCACACAAAAAAACCGATGTTGTCGCTTTCGATGATGACTTGATGTGTGCAGTTCAGCTTCTCTCGCACTTTAACACAAAAGCCTGGAATTAAGCCGGGAATCTGCTCAGTTCAAAATCCGGAGTAACAGATGTTACTCTGCCTGTCTGATCACGGCTTTCCCAGTCCATACAACTCCTGTCAAAAGGTTTAAATGGTCCCATGATGTCAGCCGATGTTTCCGATATTGATACTTTGCACCTAGCGGAGAGGAAATACATGAAGACTATCATTGCAAGTTATTTTCATCTACATATGTGGTGTCTATTAAGGCAATCCTGCTGTCGTCCCAGCTCAGATGGTCGGGTCACCTCATTAAGATTTGCAACAACCGCATGCCGAAGCAGCTATTCTTCGGCAAACTGGTTCATGGAAGAAGGAAAGTTGGTCGGCCGCGCAAACGCTTTAGAGACAATGTGAAGGATGGTTTGAGATGGTGTGGTATCGGACCACTCGACCTTCAGGAGGCAGCGCATGATCGCCCCCGATGGCGAGCAATCACTCGCAAGGCATCCGCAGCGCTGGAGGAGGAGCCCAGCATTGTGCAACAACCCGTGAGCGGCGACACAGAGCGGCGGCAGGCCCCGTGACAGCCACGGACTTCCAGTGCCCCACCTGCTGTAAACTTTGCCGCTCCAGGCTGGGTCTGCAGAGCCATCAGAGGACCCATAGGGATAGGAGGGAAACTGGGCATCCTTGATGCAAGGGGCAACCGGAGGAGGAGGAGGAGGAGAAAGAAGAAGAAGAAGAAGAAGAAGAAGAAGAAGGTGTAAAGGTAAAGGTGTGTTTTTTATAGCGGCTTTGCACCATTGATCGGTTCTCAAACCGCTTTACACGTTACCCCCTGATCACTGGACATCTTGATCAATCCTCACTGGTAACTCACAACAAACATAGTGACAGACATTTAAGACGCACACAGTCAGGTACCAGCACCAACTCCGCTCCCTGGGGAATTTCCAACCCGATGCTGGCGCTTTGCCGCATACAATGGTTAATCATACTACATTTTGACAACACTGCCCTCACAGGTACCCGGTTTTACTCCTGGGTGGGGAGAAGCAATGCGAGTTAAGCATCTTGCTCAAGGATGCAAATCTGGGAACCGCGCAGCTTCGAACGCCGTACCCACTGGCCGCAAGCGACTGTAGGTCCAGCGCGCTAACCACTCGGCCACAGAGCCCCACAGTGTCTGCCATGGCATCTACTCGTGGCACTAAAACAAGATGTGTTACAACTTTACGATGCATGCAAATACCTGCCAAAAAATATCGTATACTTTCGATGTACATGTAAATTATCATTTATTTGTATGGCGTCTGGTAACTATTGTCTATTGTTGCCGATGAACCAAGACACGTACTATCGTTATAATGCATGCATATCACTGTAACATCTCCTCAGCTTTTCCTGTTATGGCAGATCGATTTCCTTTGTAGTTCTCTGTAATGTAAGAAATTTAAGCACTCGTGGGTCCGGTAATACATAGGGACAACATTCAGCGACATTTTTACTGATTTTTATTAAGCTGCAACAACTCAGACCTACCAACTTTCCTGTGGCAGTAGGTGGACATATGCTTCGCAAAAACCCATTATGAAAAACGAATCAATGAAGGCTTCGTTTCTGCCCATGAACAGCTGGACTACAATCAAATACTCGTTGCTTCTTTGTTTTCCCCTCTACATTTAATCTCAGAGTAGACATGCGTTTCACACAAGTTCTGAATTGAGAAAGTAGCGAGTGATCGATGACTTGCGTGAGCAGAGCTTTCACACCCAGTGTCATTGAAATTGACCAAACAAAAAGCGAAGCGTCATTCGATTGGGTTTTTTTCCCCCTGCAATTTTTTTCGTGCTCTTTGTCTCCTATGTCATGGCACTCTGCAGTGAACGACAGGTGTGACATGTCAAGGTGTGAATTTTACCAGAAACACGATCGGCAAAGTATCTCGTTAATAGAAGTGTTCAGCACTGAGCTTTGCACGCGTAATGCCTCCAATTCGCAGGGTTTCCAAATACCCAATAAGGACAGGAAATTAAAAAACGAAAGCCTGTCACATTATTGGTTAAAGCGAAATCAAGTGGTTCGACAACAACAAAACTAAATGTTTTCTTTTGATATGTATTAGGTTTGGCCGCTTCAATTGGGGAAAGATACGTAAGTCACAAACAGAATTGCTTCGAGGCTGCAGGAGGCAAAACAATTTCAAGATTGATAAAGACAGAGAAGTTTGCAGAAAAAAGAAAGAGAGAGAGAAAAAGAGAGCGAGAGAGAGAGAGAGAGAGAGAGAGAAAGAAAAAGAAAGTGTAACAGAGTGACAAAACTTTACTTTGCTGACTTTGCGTTCTCTGCATGAACCCCTCCTATCTTCCAGTTTGTCACCAGTGGTCATTTGCCCACTCAGCTATTTCTCGCCCGTTCCCACGCTCTCCACTCCCCTGCTTTCTCCATTTGTGTACCTCCCCATCTCTGATTCCATCCCCACGTCAGACTCTGGGACACTGAAGCCATACCGTTCATGCCAGCCGCCCTTCCCACTGTCGTTTCCCATTATCTCACTCTCGGACGCTCCGCTGGTCATCAGCGTGGAGACCTGATGCTGCCGCGATAGTATCTCCAAGAGATCAGTCTTGTGAGTCGGACCCCCCCCCCCCCTCTTCCTACGCATCCCTGGCACCGCCCCCAGCCGCACCTTCACCAATCCCATGCCACGCCTTTTCCGGTTTTGATCATATATATTGAGGTGACCACTTATGTTTAAGAGACTTGTGTTGAGAGACTTGTGTTGAGAGCCGCATAGAGTACGGACTCATTATTGCTACTCAGAAATAAATGGATGTAACGGGAACTTGACTGACTCCATGTCCCTCTGTGCCTCTGCCGCCCAACACTCGGGAGGCAGGGGAAAAGTTCCCAGCCTGCATAGTAGCCCCAGCAATGTAAATGCTGGTGCCGCTACAAATGGCGCTGCAGAGCAGGGTACATGAGAGGGAGAGTCAGTGAGATGATCATGAAGACCACCAGCCCTGATGATAGCCAGCACTACCGATCCCCACCACTAATGAACGTCTGGTAGGGACTGACACTGCTGCCGCTGCCGACCTCTGCTTGCCCATCACCTTGCCCTACAATGCCGCCACGCCGACGACAGATGGCGATGGAACGAGAGGCGATAAGGGCGAGAGGGAAAAGAGCGAGGGAGACAAGAAGTCTGACAAGCCGCCCTTCTTTTACAACGCCCTCATCATGATGGCCATACCCAGCAGCCCGGAGAAACAACTGACGCTGAGCCAAATCTACGAATTCATCATGAAGAACTTTCCTTACTACAGAGACAACAAGCAGGGCTGGCAGAACTCCATCCGCCACAACCTCTCGCTCAACAAGTGCTTCGTCAAGGTGCCACGCCACTATGACGACCCTGGCAAAGGCAACCACTGGATGCTGGACCCTAGCAGTGATGACGTCTTCATCGGTGGCACGACAGGCAAGTCGCGACGTCGCTCCTCGCTCGCGTCACGATCCCGTCTTGCCGCACTCAAGCGCGCCGGCTTCCCGTCCTTGATGGTGCCCGCCTACTCCTTCCACGGGGAGCGTCTGCAGCCCTACCCCTGTACGCCCCTCTACTGCTCACCTGTTTCAGGACTGACGGGTCCTGCTGAACGTCTCCTGTCCAAGTCTCTCAGCTTCTCCGTGGACAAGTTGTTGGCAGACAGCCCACCTGGAGATTCGAACCCCGGACCACAGGGACAAATCCAGTAGTCCTCATGCTGATGCGCTCTTAGAGGTGCCACTCTTGCAGGAAGAAGTCGTTGTGACTACCGGAAAACGACTGTCTCAGCAAGAGCTGCAGGATCTGCAGAAGCAGGATCTCGTGATGGGGAAGTTTCTGTCATCTTGGCCGCAAAAGCCAGAGTCTACACAGGACCATTCCTCGAAGATCCTACTTCGGCAATTTTCGAGACTTCGGATCCGAGACGGGCACCTCTACAGACATGTCGCCGACCCAGCTCAAGGCCACCTCGAGCAATTGGTTCTACCCAGTTCGCTGCGTCCTGACATTCTGAGAGCAGAGATGCTCAAAACATGAACAGATCACCCTGTGACCTTCTGAAGAAAAGTGACGATACTCCATGTGAAGTGACTGAGCCCCGACGCTTTGTGAGACCGAACGCAGGTTGTCGGTCATTCCACTTTGGTGACGGAGTACCATATGTGTAGAACTGCTTTGTGTAGGTATTGGATGTGCCTCTGACTGTAAGTAATGTACCCGTTCCTTTTTCTTTTGCATGACCTCAATACGTAGCCTTGTATAGTAAAACTACACGTAGTAAAGAGAATTACAGGAATGCGATAAGAGTTCCATATAATCATATGATATCCAAGAATGCATGAAACAATGGTTTATTTTATTGGAATGATATGACATATCCTTTATATCCCATATAACCCTTTGATTGTTCATGGTTATGTCGTTGTTGATGGCGTCCTCTCTGTGTAACGAGACGTACTGGAAAGTTTCCCTCGTTCTTGTGAATTGTGGTATTGTTAGCTGGAAGAGCGGATTGCCTATAGGTTTGGAACTGATAGGAAATATCTCATCGTAAGGATGCAGATAGTGCTCTCTTTGTGTGATTGCTGTTTAGGGAAAGTTACAGTTTCCCATGACTGTGGGTTTTTGCCTAAAGTTTCATTTACTATTACGTATCACTGTGCTGCTAGTGATTACGGAAGAACTTGCGATGTTTATTCATTGCGGGGTGTTGTCGTGCTTAGCAACGCCACTTTGTGTCACTGTTTGTTTATGTGCATCTAATTGAAGGGTTAAGACCGCTTTTAGCCTGCACGGTTTGTGTGTCTAGCCATGTGGAGGACATACTTGTTGAAGGGTTAAAACCGCTTCAAGTTGTCTTGTCCAACATGCTCTGTTGTTGTGTTGGTTATGCTGCGTTTTGTAATGTGAAATGTTTAATCCTGTTGTTACCAATCAACTAGTTGAACGGTTAAGCCCGCTTCTAGAAGATGTGAAACAATGAGAACTCTTGCTTGTTTTTGTGTGGTGTTTTGGATTGTCTTCTAGTTGACTGGTTAAGACCCCTTCTAGACAGCAATAAAAAAAAAATTTATCGTGTGAGATTTCGTTGTACACCATGATTGTATATATTTCATCCTAGTAATGCATGTACTCACTAGATTCAAGATTTTGTGTCCATTCTACATTTGTGTTTTGTCTCATGATATATATTGTATGCAAGTGGTCACCTCAATCCTCTAGCACTAATTGAATTGTTCATTGTTAAACTCCTTATAGGTCATTAATCAAAATTTACAACGAGGACGTTGTACTGAAACACCATGGGGAGATGTAACAGAGTGACAAAACTTTACTTTGCTGACTTTGCGTTCTCTGCATGAACCCCTCCTATCTTCCAGTTTGTCACCAGTGGTCATTTGCCCACTCAGCTATTTCTCGCCCGTTCCCACGCTCTCCACTCCCCTGCTTTCTCCATTTGTGTACCTCCCCATCTCTGATTCCATCCCCACGTCAGACTCTGGGACACTGAAGCCATACCGTTCATGCCAGCCGCCCTTCCCACTGTCGTTTCCCATTATCTCACTCTCCGACGCTCCGCTGGTCATCAGCGTGGAGACCTGATGCTGCCGCGATAGTATCTCCAAGAGATCAGTCTTGTGAGTCGGACCCCCCCCCCCCCCCCTCTTCCTACGCATCCCTGGCACCGCCCCCAGCCGCACCTTCACCAATCCCATGCCACGCCTTTTCCGGTTTTGATCATATATATTGAGGTGACCACTTATGTTTAAGAGACTTGTGTTGAGAGACTTGTGTTGAGAGCCGCATAGAGTACGGACTCATTATTGCTACTCAGAAATAAATGGATGTAACGGGAACTTGACTGACTCCATGTCCCTCTGTGCCTCTGCCGCCCAACACTCGGGAGGCAGGGGAAAAGTTCCCAGCCTGCATAGTAGCCCCAGCAATGTAAATGCTGGTGCCGCTACAAAAGAAAGAAAGAAAGAACGAAATAAATAAATAAAGAAATAAAGAAATAAAGAAAGAAAGAAAGAAAGAAAGAAAGAAAGAAAGAAAGAAAGAAAGAAAGAAAGAAAGAAAGAAAGAAAGAAAGAAAGAAAAGAAAAAAGAACCAAAAAATAAACACGCAGGAAGTGGGGTTTTCCTTTTGATCTATGAGTGTTTCTTTGAATTTCAGTTGCACTCCTGACGTGTGTGGGCAAAATGGCCCCATTGTTTTGTAATGTCGTGCCACTTTTCTCACGTGTACTCCCTCTCCGTGTTCTCTTTTCTACGTTCCCGGGCATTTTATTTGCAATAAACATGCTCAAGTAATTCTACGGCAGTACTCTTATATGACCTTGTGATTGTTTTGTTCTTGATGTCATTGTTCCTGTCCATACTCCTTTTCCGTTTTCTCTTTCAACTTTACAGAACATTTTATCTGCAATAAACATGTTCAATTATTTGTATGGCCGTATTCTTATAGAAGCCTGTAATTGTGATTTTTAATGTAATTTTTTCTGTCCATATTCCTTTTTCCGTTCTCTCTTTTAAAGTTTGCCGGACATTTTATCCGCAATAAATGTGCTCAAGTAACTGTATGGTAGTGTTCCTATAAGTTTGTAATGGTGTTGCTGTCTCCGTGGTGGTGGTGGTGGTGTGCGTGCCTGCTTATATGTTAATGTGCGAGTGTTAGTGGGTGAGCGAGCGAGTGAGTGAGTGAGTCAGTCAGTCAGTGAGCCAGTGAGCCAGTGTAAGAGAGTGACAGAGAGAATGTGAGCGAAAGCGTGAGACAGAATAAGAGTGTGAGTAAAAATAAGAGTGTGAGTGAGAATGTGGGTAAGAATAAGAGTGTGGGTGAGAGTGTGTGAGAGTGTGACAGAAAGTGTGAGTGAGAGTGTGATTGTGAGTAAGGATGAGAGTGTGAGTGGCAGTGTGATAGAGAATGAGAGTGTGAGTGAGAATGTGGGTAAGAATAAGAGTGTGGGTGAGAGTGTGTGATAGTGTGACAGAAAGTGTGGTGAGAGTGTGAGTGTGAGTAAGGATGAGAGTGTGAATGGCAGTGTGAGAGAGAGTGTGAGAGTGTTTGAGTGAGAGTGTGATTGAGAGTATGAGAGAGAGTGTGAGTAAGAGAGAATGAGTGAGAGTGAGTGAGTTTGTGCGTGCGTGCGTGTGTGTGTGTGTGTGTGTGTGTGTGTGTGTGTTTGTGTGAGTGTGTGTGAGTGTGTGTGAGTGTGTGTGTGTGTGTGTGTTTCTCTCTACTTTTTCTCTCATTTCTGCTTTTTTCGTGCCACAAAGCGTTCTTGAGAGGAGTGCTGCGATTTGTGTTCATTGATGCCATTGTCGCATGCAAAGTTGACAAGAGATGAAAATGTAGGCATGTCATCAACGTTCCATCCCATCTGATTGTATGTTTCTCCTTTGAGAAATGTCAAATTACTTATTTCGTTTAGTTGTCGATGTCCTTTCAGTTATGTCTCCATTTTTTCAAGCAATGCTTAAAAACTTGTATTGCAAACCTTATGCACTTGTTTATTGGTTTTCTGTAGAATTGTGAAACAGTCGTCCATTACAGATCCTGTACGAAAAAGCTTTTTGGATCTCTCCAGGGTCTCTTACTCTGTCGTTACACTTTCATGTCATCGATTTTGCTCAGGCCATTCTACTTTGACTTGTTTTCCTCCATTCGAGCAAGCGGGATGCAACCTTTGGCGGGCTGTGCTGGGGCTGGCATTTGCCGGCTTGTCGATGTAGATTGAAATTGATTCCGAGCACCACGTCTGCTATCAATCAAGATAAAGAAACGCAGAAACCTCCCTCCAACTCTCCTGCTGCGTTAACATGGCGCTAAGGGGCAGCTTTTCAATGTCGCCAGCGACCCCAAGTTGCCGAGGCCACCCGCCGCCAAGGATTTTCTCCCCTCGGGCAGAGTTACCTCCCCCCGCCGATGCCGAACGGCCCCCATCCTTCACGTTGCCCTGGCAACATACAACTGACTATAACATGCTCCGAAAGATGAGGAATGAAGATGGATTGAGAAAATGTCAGAGTTTGAAAGAATGGGCTTACACTTATGATAAAGTGTGAAGTTAAATTTTCTGGTATTCCGGAAGTGATCAACGTTCATAGTGTTATTGGGAAGAAAATCTGTGCGGTTTGAGCACCCTTCAAAAAATGGAAAAGTCGCAATATAAAAAGAGTACCTTTACCCTCATTGTAAGTCATGAGTGAGCAAGTCACAGGTCAGAGGAGGGAGACCACTAAACATTGATCGAAGCACTCAGAACAAAAGGAAACTTTGCAAGAAATATCTGCTGGTTTCATTGCGCCCACGTTTAGACACCACACGAGTTTCAATGGGGGAGCCGAATCATCAGTTCTTTGTTTTGTATTCACGCTTCAACACTTCCGATCAAAGCACGCAAGGCCCGTCAGAAAGGCTTAGCAGTCAACCCATACATCTTTCTTTGCTGGGGCCTGTTTTAATCATCCTCAACAAAACCAACAGAAGCGAGGACGGGAACACAATACGCTTGTGCCACACGTAGAGGCTGCCACTGAGAAGATGACAGCGGCTTTGCACAATCTCCATTTTCAAAGTGGCGTACAAGGCTATGGAACAGAGGAAATCCTCAGCTTTTTCGCAGGAGAACCTGAACCATAAATGCCATTGAGAAACTTCACGACTCCGACCGCTTTGTGACGAGATCTGAGGTCACAGTTGAATCTTAGACACCGATCAGTCCGCCTTCATGTACCCTGGTGAAAAGGAAGAATGCGCGCATGGCCGTTCAGGAAAGTAGCCAGACATCGCGGAGGCTTTGGCAGGAATGCAACACCCACTCGGCCGCCAGGGGTTCATTGCAAACATCTCGAGACAGGCCCGGCT
Organism: Theodoxus fluviatilis; assembly: GCA_034096865.1. Taxonomy (NCBI): domain Eukaryota; kingdom Metazoa; phylum Mollusca; class Gastropoda; order Cycloneritida; family Neritidae; genus Theodoxus; species Theodoxus fluviatilis. The sequence continues at coordinate 153,325 of JAWQFJ010016039.1, forward strand.
TCTGGTATGAGAGACATGGGGAAATTGGCGAGGGGTAAGCCTGCTGTTTGTTATCCGTGCTGATTTATGCTTTTGGAGGGGTCATCCTGTGTTGCAACGGTCTTACCCCACAAAGGGTCTCAGGTTTTCGGCGACTTTGAAGCTGCGGCTGTTGATGTTTAGAGGGTTCTGGTCTCGCTATACATCACCCGCTCTGACGTTTATGACTCCACTCCAGGCGGCCTACAAAGCTGCATTGATTGGATATGAACACTGGCAGAGATTAAAGGCCGATCTCTGAAGGCTGTGGCGGAACCCCCACGATAGCGTGCTACATTAGCCGTGATAACAAAAGCCCTAAATCACGCTCCGCCAGAATGGAGCGACCTCCCTTTTTCAGTGTGAGCCTGGCGGGGATCCTCGACGCGCCTTGAATTATGCAACATGTCGGCTCCGTGTCGTTGGGCAAGGAGCAAATGGCCTCCCAAAGACCTGTGGTGCTCGTAACTCTCCCATTCCTATATTGAATCATCTTCTTTACTGTTTCTGAGACAAATTACTCCAGATCAGGTCTTTGCCTTATGGCCGTGAGCCCAGAACGAGTGAGGTCCCAAGATCGGAGTTTTGGGGATTTACGAGCGCGGGAAATGCGAGCGGGGAACCCCAGTCCGATCCTGGGCCGCTTATCGTTAGCGAGCAGAAGAGACCAGGAACGACTCCCGACTTCATAAAACGGCCTGTGTGGGCCGCAATGGAAATGTCAGATGGGCGATCGCCTCTGAGGTCGCTCGATAAAGCGGCGGCGTCTTTGATGTGCCAGGCTGAATCTCCCCACGGGAGAAGTGCGAAGGCATCCGCCGTGGCAGGACCGACACGCTTCGCGGCCAAAACAGGCTCGGTAAACTGTGGAAAATCCACGAGACAAGATTCCCTGCGGTTCTGCATTGTGGATGGCGCCTCTGCGCAGACGTGCCGTCTCACGCTCATTATTCGTGGCGAAGATCCGCTGGGTTGAAGCAAAGGATGAGTTTTCCATAGGAGCTGTCTATGTAGTGTCCACGGGGATGAACAGTGTGAGGGGTTAGAGTGCAGGGTGCCTGGATCAACCTGACATTACGTATTCCAAGACAATTCTTTGGCGACACTTACTCCGACATTTTGTTTTCTCGTCTGGACTTGGCTAGATGAATGGGTGGGTGGATGGATGGATGGAGATTTACAGCTTTCAGCTTCTGTGAGCTATTTAAGGCCAATGGGGACGAAAATCACTAGAATAGTATGGAGTAAGCGCAAATCAAGTCACGATGTTCCTGGTTATTAGTCTCTTACGAATCGCGTAGGGAGACGCTGTGGGTCTATTCTGACCCCGGCCCACGGAGGAGGAGGGGGGGGGGAGGGGGGCACCAAACTTGGCGAGCCTTTGGAGTAAACAGAGACGTCTTTAAAGTTGTCACACTGCCGCTAAAGAATTGTCCTGGAATATGTAGAAACAAGGCTTCAAGGACATACAGAAACGATATGTTTTGTCTGAGAAAACATAATTGTGGACGGGTTGCTTTTTGATGGACGTATTTATAACGTACTTTAATAAACAAGGTGAATTGTTGAATTAATTATGTTGAATTACAAGAAAGCACATTTTATTTCAAAGCTATGGTTAAATGAAACCTCTGATCCAACTGATTTAGTTATGGTCTCGTGACTGTTATGTGATCTTTGCCTTAGAATGTTTCAGGCGCGGGGAAAGCAAACAACAAAGCAGGAAAACTGTAGCCCTCGTGCAAACCTGCAACATGAAACAGAGCTGTATTATTAAAGACGTCTAGTTTTCCCGCAGTACAGGTCTCAGACTTGTAAATAAGTCCCCGCGTTCAGCAATAGTGACAGGTTTTCATTCCTTTAAAACTGAACAGGGAACAAAGTAATGGAACAACTGGAATACATATTCTTTGATAGCTAAGACAATGTTAAAAATAGATAGATAAAAGATCCTAGAAATGGATGCACCAGTGTAACAGTTCTGATTAAACACCCCTGAAGCTACCATTGCACTCCCCTTTAAGTGCAGCCATGTTGGGGACGCCCCATCTGCGCACAGTGCGCCACCTGCAAGGCTGAGGCTAGTGGGCCTTGTCCCACTGCAGACAGACGGAGACCAACCAGTATCACAGAGTGTTGGGCCGTGGTTGGGCACTCTTGACCATGGCCGCCAGGGGTCGTTAATGGCCCTAGGGCGGGATTGCGCATGCCCGAACGCTCCTGGCGGCGGCGAGCGCTGGAAGGTGTCCGGAGTCGTCACGTCAGCGCCCAGCGTGTGAGCAGCTGCGTGCAGGGCGCGCTAATCGCCCATGTCGGCCATTGTACAATTGTCCTGTCGCGTTACCTGGTCACGTGCAACTCCCTGGTACGCCCTCTGCACCTCCCCCCCCCCCTCCCCTCCCTCCACGCTCAGCTTGGCCTCCCTGCGTCAACACCAGACGTATTCCTTTCTCCCCCAGTCCCACACCCTCCCGTTCACCTTCCCAGCTTGCAGGCTTTGGTGTGGCCACTGCTTTATCACTGCACAACGATAGAGTAACGGGTGCCTGATCACTGTGTGCAATAAAAGACTTGCTGAAGGGAAAAAAACTGAATGGATGGATGGATGCTGCTGCTGGTGGTGAGCAGAAGAAGAAGAAAGAGAAGAAGAAGAAGAAGAAGAAGGAAGAGGAGGAGGATGTTTTACCACTATGTAAGGTCTTCCTTCGACTACAAACATCACTGGAGCTGGTTAGAGGAAGAGGGATTAAGCCTCGACTTCGCTAGTTATTCGTCTTGTATGAACCGCATAGGGAGACACGGTCTTTCTATTCTCACGCCTAACCCACGGATTAATTTTTTCTCACCTTTTAAAATTATCTGGCCTGATTAAAACAAAAATGACTATGACTATCTATGAGATGAAATGTTAATATTAGTTGCCCCATTGGGTAAATCTGGTTCGGAGACTTTCAACCTCAGTCTCTAAAGTGCCGCCCTCGGTACATTGTACTCTGGTGTCACTTGGATGCTTCTTTGTTTGTGCTGAGACAAACCTGCATGGAATGCCGTATCCCGTAGCTGATTTATATATGGTGGATGAATCATATGTTGTTGTTTTTTTAACATTTCTCGAGTGGTTGGTTCCACTTGGTGATTGTCTGGAACTGCGCTGGTGAAAGTCTGGGAGGAGACGCCTGCCAACAGCCATTGGCTCCAACTCGCTCTCCCAGTGCGTCAGCGTGGAAGGGAACTGCGGGGCGTGTGATGAAATTTGACAATGACTGACTTGAAGCGGCGAGAAGCCCACCCAAACAGGAGCAAGGCAGGGAGTCAGCACACACAAACAGGAGCAAGGCAGGGAGTCAGCACACACAAACAGGAGCAAGGCAAGCAGTCAGCACACACAAACAGGAGCAAGGCAGGGAGTCAGCACACACAAACAGGAGCAAGGCAGGGAGTCAGCACACACAAACAGGAGCAAGGCAAGCAGTCAGCACACACAAACAGGAGCAAGGCAGGGAGTCAGCACACACAAACAGGAGCAAGGCAGGGAGTCAGCACACACAAACAGGAGCAAGGCAGGGAGTCAGCACACACAAACAGGAGCAAGGCAGGGAGTCAGCACACACAAACAGGAGCAAGGCAGGGAGTCAGCACACACAAACAGGAGCAAGGCAGGGAGTCAGCACACACAAACAGGAGCAAGGCAGGGAGTCAGCACACCCACACAGGAGCAAGGCAGGGAGTCAGCACACACAAACAGGAGCAAGGCAGGGAGTCAGCACACACAAACAGGAGCAAGGCAGGGAGTCAGCACACACAAACAGGAGCAAGGCAAGGAGTCAGCACACACAAACAGGAGCAAGGCAGGGAGTCAGCACACCCACACAGGAGCAAGGCAGGGAGTCAGCACACACAAACAGGAGCAAGGCAGGGAGTCAGCACACACAAACAGGAGCAAGGCAGGGAGTCAGCACACACAAACAGGAGCAAGGCAGGGAGTCAGCACACACAAACAGGAGCAAGGCAGGGAGTCAGCACACACACACAGGAGCAAGGCAGGGAGTCAGCACACACAAACAGGAGCAAGGCAGGGAGTCAGCACACCCACACAGGAGCAAGGCAGGGAGTCAGCACACACTAACAGGAGCAAGGCAGGGAGTCAGCACACACACACAGGAGCAAGGCAGGGAGTCAGCACACACAAACAGGAGCAAGGCAGGGAGTCAGCACACACAAACAGGAGCAAGGCAAGGAGTCAGCACACACTAACAGGAGCAAGGCAGGGAGTCAGCACACACAAACAGGAGCAAGGCAGGGAGTCAGCACACACAAACAGGAGCAAGGCAGGGAGTCAGCACACACAAACAGGAGCAAGGCAGGGAGTCAGCACACACAAACAGGAGCAAGGCAGGGAGTCAGCACACACAAACAGGAGCAAGGCAGGGAGTCAGCACACACAAACAGGAGCAAGGCAGGGAGTCAGCACACACAAATAGGAGCAAGGCAAGGAGTCAGCACACCCAAATAGGAGCAAGGCAGGGAGTCAGCACACACAAACAGGAGCAAGGCAGGGAGTCAGCACACACAAACAGGAGCAAGGCAGGGAGTCAGCACACACAAACAGGAGCAAGGCAGGGAGTCAGCACACACAAACAGGAGCAAGGCAGGGAGTCAGCACACACAAACAGGAGCAAGGCAGGGAGTCAGCACACACAAACAGGAGCAAGGCAGGGAGTCAGCACACACAAACAGGCGCAAGGCAGGGAGTCAGCACACACAAACAGGAGCAAGGCAGGGAGTCAGCACACACAAACAGGAGCAAGGCAAGCAGTCAGCACACACAAACAGGAGCAAGGCAGGGAGTCAGCACACACAAACAGGAGCAAGGCAGGGAGTCAGCACACACAAACAGGAGCAAGGCAAGGAGTCAGCACACACAAACAGGAGCAAGGCAGGGAGTCAGCACACACAAACAGGAGCAAGGCAAGGAGTCAGCACACACAAACAGGAGCAAGGCAAGGAGTCAGCACACACAAACAGGAGCAAGGCAAGGAGTCAGCACACACAAACAGGAGCAAGGCAGGGAGTCAGCACACACAAACAGGAGCAAGGCAGGGAGTCAGCACACACAAACAGGAGCAAGGCAGGGAGTCAGCACACCCAAATAGGAGCAAGGCAAGCAGTCAGCACACACAAACAGGAGCAAGGCAGGGAGTCAGCACACACACACAGGAGCAAGGCAGGGAGTCAGCACACACACACAGGAGCAAGGCAGGGAGTCAGCACACACAAATAGGAGCAAGGCAGGGAGTCAGCACACACAAACAGGAGCAAGGCAAGGAGTCAGCACACACAAACAGGAGCAAGGCAAGGAGTCAGCACACCCACACAGGAGCAAGGCAGGGAGTCAGCACACACACACAGGAGCAAGGCAAGGAGTCAGCACACACAAACAGGAGCAAGGCAGGGAGTCAGCACACACACACAGGAGCAAGGCAGGGAGTCAGCACACACACACAGGAGCAAGGCAGGGAGTCAGCACACACAAACAGGAGCAAGGCAAGGAGTCAGCACACACAAACAGGAGCAAGGCAGGGAGTCAGCACACACAAACAGGAGCAAGGCAGGGAGTCAGCACACCCACACAGGAGCAAGGCAGGGAGTCAGCACACACAAACAGGAGCAAGGCAAGGAGTCAGCACACACAAACAGGAGCAAGGCAGGGAGTCAGCACACACAAACAGGAGCAAGGCAGGGAGTCAGCACACCCACACAGGAGCAAGGCAGGGAGTCAGCACACACAAACAGGAGCAAGGCAAGGAGTCAGCACACACAAACAGGAGCAAGGCAAGCAGTCAGCACACACAAACAGGAGCAAGGCAAGCAGTCAGCACACACAAACAGGAGCAAGGCAGGGAGTCAGCACACACAAACAGGAGCAAGGCAGGGAGTCAGCACACCCACACAGGAGCAAGGCAAGGAGTCAGCACACCCACACAGGAGCAAGGCAGGGAGTCAGCACACACACACAGGAGCAAGGCAGGGAGTCAGCACACACAAACAGGAGCAAGGCAGGGAGTCAGCACACACAAACAGGAGCAAGGCAGGGAGTCAGCACACACAAACAGGAGCAAGGCAAGCAGTCAGCACACACAAACAGGAGCAAGGCAGGGAGTCAGCACACACAAACAGGAGCAAGGCAGGGAGTCAGCACACACAAACAGGAGCAAGGCAGGGAGTCAGCACACACAAACAGGAGCAAGGCAAGCAGTCAGCACACCCACACAGGAGCAAGGCAAGCAGTCAGCACACACAAACAGGAGCAAGGCAGGGAGTCAGCACACACAAACAGGAGCAAGGCAGGGAGTCAGCACACACAAACAGGAGCAAGGCAGGGAGTCAGCACACACAAACAGGAGCAAGGCAGGGAGTCAGCACACCCACACAGGAGCAAGGCAGGGAGTCAGCACACACACACAGGAGCAAGGCAGGGAGTCAGCACACACACACAGGAGCAAGGCAGGGAGTCAGCACACACAAACAGGAGCAAGGCAGGGAGTCAGCACACACAAACAGGAGCAAGGCAGGGAGTCAGCACACACACAGGAGCAAGGCAAGGAGTCAGCACACACAAACAGGAGCAAGGCAAGGAGTCAGCACACACAAACAGGAGCAAGGCAAGGAGTCAGCACACACAAACAGGAGCAAGGCAAGGAGTCAGCACACACAAACAGGAGCAAGGCAAGGAGTCAGCACACACACACAGGAGCAAGGCAGGGAGTCAGCACACACAAACAGGAGCAAGGCAGGGAGTCAGCACACACAAACAGGAGCAAGGCAAGGAGTCAGCACACACAAACAGCTGTTAAAGAAGGAAAAAAGTCCCGCTTGAAATGGAAGATCAAAGCCCGAGTTGAGTGAGAAATATGACATAAATAACTAGAAAACACTGTAAACTTGTGTTGTGTGTTCTGTATCATTAGGCAAATCTTGCGTCGTGATCCATTTTCGACGGGGGTAAAATCAACCAGGAAATCAAGTTAAAACAAACAGTCATCAACTCCTATAACTCACCTCCAACCTGCTGAGTTGATTACAGAACTGCACAGTTTATTCAGCGTATCCTGTGGATAAATGGCATCGGTTATGCACGTCAAATGAATATGTCAATCAGAAAACATACAACTGCAAATTATTTATAAAACAAAGTCGATACACATAGAAAAGGCGATCTAGACGTAATGCGATTAACTTGTTACATTATCAATTCAATATGAATGTGATTTGTAGCAAAGTATCCTCAACATCTATTGTCAGTGTCTTCATCAAACAAAGAATATTTGCGTTGTGCAAACGTGGAAATGATCCTTTTAATTAGAAAACCTACACAAACAGTCTTACTAAAAATTAATACTACTAATACTAATAACCCTCGTGGAAGGCAGCACTGCGTGTTTTGTTCTCTACAAGTGTTCTGCTTCCAAATATGGTTACTTCAGTCTGCCGTGGAAATGTAGCTACTGCCTAAAGGCGTGCCATTGCTCATTAGATTTAGCTGAAGTATTCATATATCATCATCATATTTTTATAAATCCCTCCTCCTCTTTTCATTTAAACTACGGGGGAAATTAGGATTTAGAGATATTAACAAGGTCATTCAGTTTCTCCTTCAAATCGATAACGGTTGGGATTCAATTTTCAACTCTTCTATCCACAAGGGAACAGCGAGGAGTTTGCACGATATTTCCTGGACTTTTTTTCCCCTGCATCAAAGCAGGATATAATGTCCGTCGGTCTGTGGAGCACGACCTCGAACAAGCAAGGGCTCAGCACATCTCCTTACCTGCTCCCTCCCCGACTTCGCCGCTCTCACCGATGGCAGCACGCACACGCGGCCTGCAGGTGTCGTGCGCGTCCCACAAAAGACGCTGGTGCAACGCAAAACCGCCGCGGCTAATCGTGTCTTTGTCGACGCCGAAAATACCCCGGGTACAATCGGGGCCTCACCCTTGAGAGAGCAAAGCGGTAAACATAGCCCGACGTTGTGGGGCCAGGAGGGGGGGTTCACCACGGACTACCCTGCGCGGGGACGGCGGCTGCTCGCGGTCTCCGATTGAAGTGCAGGTGGCCCGTGACACGTTGCGTTAGCCTAATCGGCCTGCAGCTCGCCAGCCCCTTCCGCTTCAGGGCCCCTGACGTGTGGGCAGCGCTGATGTAGAGCGGCGGCCTGATCCCGGGTGGCAACCCACCTTGTCCACCATCCACCATCCTCCGCTGTCCACTGTCAGTGCGGTGGACAGGGTTTTGGGAAGGGGTGTATGGATTGATCTTTGAGTGGGTGGGTAGATGATAAGGGGACAAGTGAGGGGTGCTTGCTGGAGTAGATAGGTGAATTTGATCAGTGACAGGCAGAATGGGGCTGGTTTTTGCACGCGTCTGTGTGGTAGGAAGAGGTATGTAGGTGTGGAGGAACAGAAATAGGTGAATGAATGTATGCAGGTAAGTCATTCGGTAGGATGATGGATGGCAGAGGGCGGGAGATGGTTATTGAAGTGGGTGAATGAATTTCATTGAAGATGAACGCCTTTGTGTTCCAATGTACCGACAACTTTACTTAAAAGGGCAGTCTTCATCAGGACCTCCAACTCTCGATATCTCTCGATGTTTGACAAACCCATGTTGCAGTTTTTATCATGAATGCTACGGTAGTGAATGAAATTGTTAAGAAGGTCTCCAAATCTTTTCCTGCCCCATCCCTCTGTGGGTTCGGCGTAAAAATTGGCCTACCGCGTTTCTCAACGCGATTCGTAAGAGGCGAATAACTAGGGACACCGTGACTTAATTTGCGTTTACTCTCAACTGTTCTATTGATTTTCGAGTTTAATGGCCTTGCATAACATACAGAGATTGATAGGCCGTAAAACTCCATCCATCCATCCATCTTCTTGTCCCTTCAACATCAACAGCCTCCCCCTCTCTCTCCTTCACCCCCCCCCCCTCTCTCTCTCTCTCTCTCTCTCTCTCTCTCTCACTGTCTCTCTCTCTCTCTCTTACTCTCTCTCTCACTCTCTCTCTCTCTCTCTCTCACTCTCTCTCTCTCACTCTGTCCCTCTGGTGTTCTGCAACGCCTGTCGTGTCAAGGGGCGAGGGCCTTCTCCCCTTTTCCTAGGCCTGGCATCGGTTACCGCCGACCTTCGAGACGCGAGTCTCTCGGCACTCCACAAGACCACTAAACTTCAGTCGCCCCTCGCTGCGTTGCCCAGGGAGGCTGGCGACATGGCGGCAGACTCCCCTGATTGAGGATTGGCAACAGCTCTATCATTTGTCGAGCTGCCCTCTATATTACCTGCCAATGGGGAGATTTGGGCAGGGGGCCAAGGGAAATTTTCAGGGGCTCGCCTGACCCCCAAGGAAGGTGTCGATTTAATGGGCCACAGCTTTCCCAGCCGAAGATAGGGTGCAATAAAGGGAGATTTACTTCGGGATGGGCATGATAAAACCAGCATCCATTATGGCACCCCATTCACTTCTGGGTCGTTATCTCCAAGAAGGCGCGTCGAATCTATATGTAAATTGAGACTCCCTGGCGCATTATTCCGGGCGGCGATGTGTATGAGCAGGTTGTCTGTCGACCGCGACTACAGGCGGTGCTGTAGGAAGTCTCCCGTCACTGAGCGGCGGGGACTCATTCGACCAAGAACGTCCCCGTTGCCCTTTTATTGCATCCTTGCTTTTGGGGCCTGCGGAGAGAAGTCGTAGGATCCTATGCATTCCGCCATGAGTTGTAATGGGTCGGGAATGCAATGACCGAGCTACAGGATAGAGAAAAAAAAATAGCGTGTCAGTCTGATGGCCTTTGTTTCTTTTTTGTGTGTTCGCGGACGGACAGCAATCCACAAGAAGCTCTGGATGTTTTCTTTTTGATCAGGCGTATTTCTGGTGAAATGTTAAGATAGTTACATATTATGATTTTGTCAATCATAATCTCCGTGATCGACAAACATCTTCTCTATATGATTTAATCTATGCATCCCCAAAACGCTACAGACAATCATTTCCAGCAACCCTCATTACTTAACAATTTTTGGTGTGTTTTTTCTCTATCCGTTTCTCATTTCCCTACTTAAAACAATTTCAAATTGTCAGCATTAGTCTTCGTTCATACTAACGATCGCATTGATGGTTGTCTGCAACAAATCTCACAGTGACCAACTTGCCAGCATCCTTGCATGCCTGTCTTTGGAGCATCCCGTCCTTGCACAGCTCCATGGCTCTTCAAGACAAACTTCAGGAGCGCGGCCGATCTTGCCGAAGGCTAAAGACAAGTCATCGTATACGATCCGCTACACTTCCACCCCGGGTGATCTGCCTGGCGATGCTTTTCGCGGCGAGAGAGCGACGCTTGCAGGCAGCTTCTTCATCAACCTCTTATTAACATACACGTGCGCGTCCAACCTTATGGGCACGTAGGGAAATAATTATCGCCTTATCCGGACTGTCTTAGCTGCGGCCCCGGGCGGATGTTCGTGGCGATCGATGGCCGTCGGAAGACGCAGCAACCCATGTGATCGCGTTTCATATCAGTTTGGCGGGCCACATAAACTTTTGGAGGCGTCGGGCAGTACACAAAGCTACGATATCTCCGGCTGAGCTTCCATTTGATCAAGCCACGGCGTCGGATCTGGAGAGTTGGCAAACACTTTGATTAAATATATATTCCAAAATCGATACCATCTTGATGGGCGCGAAGAAGACGGACAAAGAACACGTCCTGAGGGCCATATTTCATGCCTGGGCTAAGGACGACGGAATGATAGGATTCGGAGAGGGCCTTAGTTGCCTCCGCGCCGGTGTCAATGAGGGGGAAAGGCAGATGATCTGTTAAACCCCGAGACGGCGCTCTAGTGATAGGTTATGTCGGACGCACGGCGCCGCAAAAGAGATTTGTCTCGACCGAGCACGAAAACTCTCGTCCATCAAAGCCTCGCTCTTGTTCAGGGAGCGACGGCGCTATGGAGCTACACGTGCGTTTGGAAAAGGGGGGAAGAAGAGGTAGACTGCAAATATTGTCCCACGTCTAAGCGAGGACTAAGTGCTCATCAAAAAGATGGTCCATCCACTCTCAGAGAGTGGAGCCAGTTTCTCAGTTCCACACGGCCCGAGATCGCTGGATGATTGCGATGACGGAAAGTAATCCTCCTTGGCCTGAAAGAGAAAGCGAAGCTTGGAATGCAGTATGCATTTCCAAAGAGGTCGTTCATATCCAAACAATGGAGTTATTTAGTTTATGGAACCGTGGATCATGGTGTAGCAATGGCGCATGGCAAAGTCTTTTATATCTGCTACGTTGACTGCTTTGCAGCCTATCTTTTGATCATCATGCTACTGAAAATTGAATCCCATTCTAACTTAGCTGTTTGACAGCCTTGTCACCAAGACATGGGTGGGCATGCAGCTATCTTTTCCTTATTTTCATTTTTACATTCATTCCTCCATTGAAAATGTAGAAAAGACAAGCATGTTGCCCACGGATTCAGCTCTAAGATAGGAGAATAGAAACACCACACCCACCCGCCACGAGGTTTCCGTGTAGCGAGCTCCCAACAAATAGACAAGCTATTTCTGGCAAATAGATTCAAAGATGAAAATGATTAAGTGGCAGACGCGCGCTTTTCTGAGTTTTCCATTCATCTCCTGTTTTCTAAAGGATGTAAACGGTAGGAAAGTTTTCACTCTGAAGATCTTATCAGCCAAAAGGCTGAAACGCAGAAACGAAAAACGCACAGTCAAAGGACATGCTTTAGATAGCAATGCCGTGTATGTCAGTCCCAGAAAAGCTTTTTTTTTCCTCTACTCTTTCCATCAAGCAGAGACAAATGCATCCTCCTGTCACTCGCGGGTGTCTCTTAGTCATCTGCGTTCTCTGCTGTTGAATGAATCGACCAGGGAATATCCCTTCATTCTAACACTGATCCTAGCACTCCATCGCAATATCCCTTTATTCTAACACTGATCCTAGCACTCCATCGCAATATCCCTTCATTCTAACACTGATCCTAGCACTCCATCGCAATATCCCTTCATTCTAACACTGATCCTAGCACTCCATCGCAATATCCCTTCATTCTAACACTGATCCTAGCACTCCATCGCAATATCCCTTCATTCTAACACTGATCCTAGCACTCCATCGCAATATCCCTTCATTCTAACACTGATCCTAGCACTCCATCGCAATATCCCTTCATTCTAACACTGATCCTAGCACTCCATCGCAATATCCCTTCATTCTAACACTGATCCTAGCACTCCATCGCAATATCCCTTCATTCTAACACTGATCCTAGCACTCCATCGCAATATCCCTTTATTCTAACACTGATCCTAGCACTCCATCGCAATATCCCTTCATTCTAACACTGATCCTAGCACTCCATCGCAATTTTTGCCTAAGGGTCAGCACAGGGGAAGTTTCTCGTGATAAAGACATGACACTCCATCAGTGAGAAAGGTACAGTTTTCGACTCTATTTCCGTTCTCTCGCCATTCCTTTTATTCTATTTCTTCTGTACTTTCACCGTTTGTCATTCATGTAAATGAATTCCTCCTCTTTTCTGTATAATTCTTTTTGTATTACCTCTCTCCTCGCTTCTCTGAATCATTCGCATAGCTTCCCCCTTATTTGCTACAAAAAGTTTCACTCCTTTTCTACAGATTAAAGTTCTTCACTTCCTCCTTTCTTTCTTCCCGTCTCTTCTAGTTCTAGCACAATCACCGTATGTTTTCACATTGTAGGCTTACTTTTAAGATGAATCACCCAAACATCCATCTCTCTCTCTCTCTCTCTCTCTTTATCTCTCTCCCTCTCTATCTATATCGCTCTCCCTCTCTTCCTTCCTTCCTCCTTCACTCAATATCTGTCTCTATCTCTCACTCAGTCCCTCTCTCTCTGTCTCTGTCTCTGTCTGTCTCTCTCTCTCTCTCTCTCTCTCTCTCTCTCTCTCTCTCTCTCTCTCCCTTTCTCCTTCACTCAATCTCTCTCATTTTCTATCTCCCTTCCTCCTTCACTCAATCTCTCTGTGTCTCTCTCTCCCTTCCTCCTTCACTCAATCTCTCTCTCTGTCTCTCTCTCCCTTTCTCCTTTCCTGTCTCCTTCACTCAATCTGTCTTTATCTCTCACTCTCTCTCTCCGTCTCTCTCTCTCTGTCTCTCTCTGTCTCTCTCTCTTTTCCTTCTTCCTTCGCTCAATCTCTTTCTTTCTCTCTCTCTCTCTCTCTCTCTCTCTCTCTCTCTCTGCCTCTACCTCTACCTCTATCTCTGCCCCCCCCCCCTTTCTCTCTCTCCACCCTCACTTTCTCATCACACAGAGGAGTCCCTGTTATACGGCTTGCTGGATCAAACAGACGACAGGTTGTGTTACGTTCACAACAGGGGAGAGCAAGACAGGGAAGAAGCGAAATGGAACAGGATGAAAAGGGGGAGGGGGAGGGGTGGTGGATGGGTGGTGGTGGTGGGGTATTTGTTAAGACATAGGTAAGGAGAGAGGAATGACAGGGAGAGGTAGGAGAGTGTGCCCCTCAGTCCACTGTTTCCAAGAGATGCCGCAGACACGGAGATGACGAGGAATCTGTTAGCGGACACGGTCACCGACAGGGCGACACTCCTGAGCGAGCGACACGACGTTCGTATCTGACACGTCTTCCGTCAAGGTAGGGGTCTGGCCGCCCATCATACGTCACTGCCCTCCTGGCAGTCCCAGCAGTTCCTGCCCTCTACAGCAGCATGCCACAGCCGTCCTTTGTGCCAGTGGATAAGGAGAACGGCAGTTCGCTTTAGTTTTCTTCGCATGCACAGCGACCTCTTTGTGAGCGAATCAAATAGTGTGAAACTTTTGTATACAATCTGATCCAGATGAATTTGTGTATTTCAGTTGGTCAGGACAAGAAACGTATCTCCCACAAGGAAATAGTTCCACATCCTCCTGCAGCTGTTCCAAACCCGATTTGTGGAGGTTTTCTGCACAACTGTGACGTCACTGATGTCTTCGTTGGAGACTGCGACGAACACCCACGAAGATGAGTTCCAGCCCCTCAAAAATGTGCAACAAAGGTGACAAAATCTCAACGACCTGAAAGCTTGCTAAAGTGTAATAGAGATTATAGTTGCTGAGACTGCAGAGTGATTTTCCCCCCGATGGTTTCGATGGAATAAATTTGAATTCAGTATCATACATTTACATACTATTCTATTCCATCGGAAAACTAAGACTAGTTCACTTCTGTCTCATTATCTTTAACTCTTTTCTGTCAAATCTCTTGCTCTTTAAATCATGTGCAATGTTTCACTCATTTCTGTTTTTGCCTTAACCAGTGTGCACTATGAAAGGTTGAGGAAGCTCCTTGTAGGACGACTTTTTCTGTGTTCATCGGCACGTCATAGGCGTTGAGAAAACACACCCAGTCACACATAGGGAAAGGTGCATCATAGATGCTCACCGCACACAGTCATAGTCATTCACACACTCAAACAGTTACAACCCGCAGTAATGACAGAGGGTAGCCGCCGATATGGAAACAGAAGAAGTAACCCAGATTTCTCCAGTCCCAGGGATTGAGCCACGGCACTGCGCCTCGCACAAAATCAAACCCCAAAGCTTCCTACCCTAAATCCGCGTGCCTAAAGACAGGGCTTCAATTGGCGAGTAGAGGTTGAGGAGCTGACAATGCATTCATGCAGGAGGGGAGACTACTGGATATGGGGCTGCCAGGAGCTGGTAAACATGATGGAAAGTAGAGGAAGCTCCTGTTAGGACAGTTTTTGTTTGTTTTTGGCACGTCATAGACGTCGAACCAACCCTCTCACGGTCACATAGAGGGAAAGGTGCATAACTGATGTTCACCGTAAGATGTTTGATTTGAATTATTGTTCCCACGACAACCAAAAGAAAAGTCCAGTTTCCCACAGTGGAACCGCTCATCATTCACACCTGTCCTTCATTGCAGTCATCGCTACGCTATAACCATTGTGCACTGGAGGCCCCAGTGAGGTCTCTGTAACCAGAGCTTGTCTCGACAATGACGTCACGGGGTCAGATGTCGTCGGGGATCGAGAGGCTGAGGGCGTCATTTTGACGTGAATGTGACGTGAACGTGACGTAAAGGGCGGTAAACACGTCATCGTGTCGCCCGGATGGCCGCCACCCACCACGCGAACAAATCACGTGATTCTTGGCAGGGAATGACGAATCTCTCTCTCTCTCTCTCTCTCTCTCTCTCTCTCTCTCTCTCTCTCTCTCTCTCTCTCTCTCTCTCTCTCTCTCTACTGCAAACATTCCCGGCTCAGTGATTGACATATATATGGCTCGGGATCATGTTCTGTCACTTCAAAGGAGACTGGGTTGTCAGGAGGATGAAGGAGTGTCTCTGCTTTGTCATTCTGGTCAAAGACCTTCTGTAGCATTTTAGATTAAGTGTTGCGAGTCATGCTGTAACATTTGTTTTGAAAAGCATATTCAAGCACCCAAACTGCAATGCCAATCGTTGCGCGTGTCTTCATTATACATGTACAGTCTGAGCTTCTACTTGTGTACATTCTTCCCCCGGAAACCAATTCACTCAAAAAAGTCAACTTCGCAGCCCAGCAAAGTCAACTCTCTCGACTAAACACAGATTTCAAACCCGAAACTTTTCCACGAGAGGCGAGAGAGGTGCAATGAAGCCATGAAGAAGTATAGGGATCGTATCGGTGCTTCGTGAAGTCCAAACATTTTACTCTCTCACCACGCCCACGTCAACATGTTTCTGGTCTAGGGCGCAAGCTGCTGTACTTCTAAGGCCTCAGACAAAGCCAGCCGCCCCGCTCTGCTACAGTGGCTGGGCCAGGAATGCTCCTGGAAAGGAAATCCGCCAGCTGAGAATTCTCCTTGTCTCTTCCTCCTTCACACCATCGGCAGCACAGGGCTGTGAAAAAAAAGGCGGCGGTTATCATGCATGGCCGCTCTCTCATGCGTGCGTGCCTAACGCAGGGGGCCATGTTATGGCTGCGAGGGACTTGCCAGCAAGAGCTCCTCGCATGAGGGGACGTAACCCTACTCTTGATTGTGTCCAAGTTGACATCCGCTGTGGGCGTGTATCCCGCGCTTTTGTTTTTTCCAGGCCTCTCTCCGAGCCGCTCGTCGGGTCACATATCTCGTCCAGACGAGGGGAAACCATGGGGGAGCGCATGTGTTGTCGATTACGTCTGGAGGTGGAGTTATCAATTTTACTCTACATTGAGGTCGCGGGCTGGCGTGAAATTGCAGTTCCCTCTTGTGTGACTCGCCTGGGGGGCGTCCCCTCACCACTTCAAACGTCAGCACCAGCGGTGAGAGTGGACGCTTGCGATGGGTTGTGTGGCAGAAGATGGCATCTGGGAGTTCCGTCCCCATTCCTCTCAACGCCGCCTTTGAAGTCGCTGGGAGGACGTGAGTTGTGGTAATGCCGCAGGCTGGGGGTATGCGATTAAGCTCTGCCTCCTTCTGTGTGGTCCTCCCACTCACATCAAGCACGACTCCGACACAACCATTTGTTTGTGACAAGTATCATGGGGACGATCTCGGATTTGGAACGGGATGTGACTCTAGCGTGTCGTGTGCCAGACGTTTACAACAGGAAAGGGATTATTAATGCTATGTTTCACTGCCAGCCCACAAAACTTCACATACGTTGTCGCAAGTAGATTATATTGGACGTGACAATTATCTCAACAACAAGGCCAAAACGACATAAAATGAATATGCACTCGATCATCGTTTTCAAAAATAACTTTTCGTCCACGTAGTTTCGAGCTGGAATTGGCAGTATCGTTCCAATGAAAAAATTGCAATGAAAATAGTTGGCTTTTCTGGTTCGAAGAGATGGAATATAGCTGAACTAAAAGCTGCTTTTTGTGGTCTCCTCATATAGTTGTGCCCACAAGGCGAAAATATAGTCACATCAGTAAGTTCTCTTGTATATTGTATATTCACATCATGACCTTTTCTTTTTTGGCCGGCCTGCCTATCTGCCTGCCTGCCTGTCTATCTGTGTGCCTGCCTGCCTGCCTGCATGCATGCCTGCATGCCTGCCTGCCGTCATGTACGCATGCAATGCATGTTTTTGTGTTTTGTGTTTTTTGTTTAGTTATGTGGACCCATGTATATGTCTTTTTGCCCGTCTGTGTGTGTGCGTGCGTGCGTGCGTGTGCGCGCACGCGTGCGTGGCATGTGTGTACATCCATCTGTTTGTCCACACTTTTTCATCCAGTCGTTCATCCCGTTAAAGCAAAATTATCAGTAGACAGTCCTTTTCCCAAGTAAAGCAAGGATTCATGCCAACACTAGCAACTCAAACAACAGAGAGGAGCAAACACGACGCAATTGCTACGCAGAAAATCACGACCCTTGCCCTCACGCTCTGAAAGGCGGGGGAAAAAATGGCGGGAAATGAGGAAGCGATGGTGTAACGAGACGTAACAGCCATGCTCCCATGGCAAGAATTGGAGATGGCAGCACGCTCTCTAGACGCCCGGGCTGGCGTCTCATCTCCTCGTACCCTTCCCCAATGCCCGCCCTCTAAAACACCTGCCCGCCTCAATCTCGTCAAATCACGCCTTCAGCGAGACCAGCTCGAGAACTGTTTCCAACATGGCCGCAGTCGTTGAGAGTGACTGGTCGTGTTTTTGTGCGATTTGTTCCGAGTTCAAGATGAGCTTTCGCCTCTTAAGACCCGAAACGATCTTGGGGTCTTAAGGGAAATGAAAGCCGATGAAACAGGAGTGGGAAAAACTGGATTTGTGTGAGGTTTCCATTTTCTAGACCTCCCTAGGAGGTTCTGCTGGGTTTCGAGGCGAGGGTTTGGATTGATGAGACATGATTGAGTTCCAACTGAAAGACGCTCTCCTTAAAGGCAATTGTCATCGGTCTTAAGAACCGCTGTCCTTTTCTTGTTCCTGAACACTCTCTGCATGGTCATGCCTAAATCATATATTCTCGGAAGACCTTGATTGAATTTTAAATGAAGCACACACATCTCAGAACCAAGCGCTGTTTCTGTATCAAACCTCATTGCAACTTTTACTTCTTGAACACTTTTTGCAGACTTGAACATCAACAGCAATGGGTCTCCGAAGTCCTTTTCTGTTTACAAGTATCAGAACTTTTCAAGCCTTGGCTTCAGTGTGCAACTGCACTGAGTCGCTCACCAAGTACGAGACCGAAAATCTGACACGATGCAGTGCTAGACTCTCTTAATTAAGAGAATAACAAATCATTTACGCTGAATCTCCTTCCTACCACCAGATTGCAATGGGTTGCTGCACTGAAGAAGGCACGAGAGTTGCTGTGCTTTGACTGGGATAGCACTGAGAGCGTTGCAAGCGCGACCGCCGTCACGCGACTCGTGAAGGGCGTTCATGCAGAGGTGCACGTGATATGTCCCACCTTGGCAGTCGCATCAGACCCGCTCAGCATGTAGGTGCCTGTTGGAGTGAACGTCCCCGTCACTCACTCAGCACAGGGCTTCGACTATGCCCTTGCTCTACGTTCATGTGCATGCATCGCTCGATGCAGGGAACTAGCAGCTGCATTTAGGCTTTGTTGGGTTCGAAATGTAAACATGACTTGCATTTCTGCTCATGAGCATCCTTGTGCAGTTTCATAGAAATACTTACGTAATCACCCCCCCCCCCCCCCTCTGTTTAAAAGATCAGCATTGCAGCCTCGAAGTACTAGCACGCTATTTTTATCAATGCAACGAAAAATATCAGTTTTATTGCATGAAATGTTTCATACCTGGTTCCCAATGCTACCATTTAGCCGTAGTGTGTGTATCTGGTGTGTGTGTGTGTGTGTGTGTGTGTGTGTGTGTGTGTGTGTATTTGTGTGTGTGTGTGTGTGTGTGTGTGTGTGTGTGTGTGTGTGTGTGTGTGTGTGTGTTTTAGCATCTCGTGCCATTTTCCTTAGAACAGTGTCGTTCTAAAATAACTCTTTTGGTTGCGTTGATAAATCTCTGGTTACCTTTGATATTTCCTTCGAAATCATATCAGTTGTATGAAGGAAAAGAAAAATAATCGGTCAAGTTTTCTTTGATATGGCGGAGAGGGGAAATGTGACTGCAAAGCTACCTCGCCTCCACTCAGTATGACTGGCAGTATGACTGGCAGTATGACTGGCAGTATGACTGGCAGTATGACTGACAGTATGACTGGCAATATGACTGGCAGTATGACTGGCAGTATGACTGGCAATATGACTGGCAGTATGACTGGCAGTATGACTGGCAGTATGACTGGCAGTATGACTGGCAGTATGACTGGCAGTATGACTGGCAGTATGACTGGCAATATGACTGGCAGTATGACTGGCAGTATGACTGGCAGTATGACGGGCAGTATGACTGGCAGTATGACTGGCATTATGACTGGCAATATGACTGGCAGTATGACTGGCAGTATGACTGGCAGTATGACTGGCAGTATGACTGGCAGTATGACGGGCAGTATGACTGGCAGTATGACTGGCAGTATGACGGGCAGTATGACGGGCAGTATGACTGGCAGTATGACTGGCAGTATGACTGGCAGTATGGCTGGCAGTATCACTGGCAGTATGGCTGGCAGGACACGATAAGAGGGGAACGAGAAAAGACATGAAAAGCAAGAGGGTCTGTTGGGGTGGAAAGGAAGGTTACGGGAAATGAGGAGATGAAAGGAGTGAACCCTGGGGTAGGGTGGGATGGGGAGTGGGATGATGGGACGGGGGTCGGGGTGGAGAGTGAGAAGGGGGTGGGGAATGGGAAAGGGGGTGGGGTGGGAAGGAGGGTGGGGGTGGGAAGGGGGTGGGCGTGGGGAAAGGGAAGGAGGAGGGGAGTGGGAAGGGGGTGGGGGTGGGAAGAGGGAAGGGGGTGGGGAGGGGGAGTGGGAAGGGGGTGGGGAGTGGGAAGGGGGTGGGGGTGGGGAGAGGGAAGGGGGTGGGCGTGGGAAGAGGGAAGGGGGTGGGAGTGGGAAGAAGGTGGAGAGAGGGTTGGGGGGTGTTGAGGAGGGAAGGGGGTGGGGGTGGAGAGTGGGAAGGGGGGTGGGGTGTGGGAAGAGGGAATGGGGTGGGGTGGGAACAGTGAAGGGGGTGGGAGTGAGAAGAGGGAAGAGGGTGGGAGTGGGAAGATGGAAGGGGTGGGGGTGGGAAGAGGGAAGGGGGTGGGAGTGGGAAGAAGGGAGTATGGTGTTGGACGGGAAGGGGGGTGGGGGTGGGGGGAGGGAAGGTGGTTGGGGAGGGGCTTGGGGGAGGGGAGTGGGAGGGGGGGGGGTGGGGAGAGGGAAGGGGGGGGGGGTGGAAAGAGGGGGGTGGTGGTGGGAAGGGGAGGGGGTGGGGGTGGGGAAGGGAAGGGGGTGGTGGAGGGGGGTGGGGGTGGGAAGGGAGGGGGGTGGAGGTTGGAGGGGGGGGTGGGGATGGGAATGGGGAAGGGGGTGGGGGTGGGAGGGAGGGAGGGGGTGGGGGTGGAGGGGGGGAGGGGGTGGAAGAGGGATTGGGGGGGGCGGGGTGAGAGGGGAGGGGGGGGGAGGGGGGAGTGGGGGGGGGGGGAAGGGGTGGGGGTGGGGAGGGGAGGGGGGGGGTGGTGGGGGATGGAGGGGCTGGGGGTGGGCGTGGGAGGGAGTGAGGGTGGAAGAGGGAGGGGGTGGGGAGGGGGAGTGGGAAGGGGGTGGGGAGTGGGAAGGGGGTGGGGGTGGGGAGAGGGAAGGGGGTGGGCGTGGGAAGAGGGATGGGGGTGGGAGAGGGAAGGGGGTGGGGAGTGGGAAGCTGGTGAGGGTGGGGAGAGGGAAGGGGGTGGGGGTAGGATGGGGGTGTAGCAAGGAATGTACAGTCGCGTAGACAAGGCATCAACAAAACGAAGTAGACAGCCATCGACGACATGATAGCAGCCTTGAAGCCGACCTTTTCAATTGCTGTTGTTGGTCTCGTAAACATTCTCTCATCTGGAAAAGGCGCTCTGTCAGGTGAAATTCTCGCCCAGGATTTCAGTCAGGTCTGGCCTGCAATTTTATCTGACTTCACAGGCCAGGGAGCACAGAAGCCCGCTGTCTAGGGCCTGGGTAACGGACAGCCCTGGGGAGTGAGTTGGACATAAATTGATTAGCGGAGTCAGCAAGCATCGAAGCGCAAAGGCAGCGTGGAAAGAGGAGACACACTGTCTGATTGATGGTGGAAAAAAGGAGAGCTGCTGCTCCTGCAGGTACCCAGGGAAAATGCCCGCTGCTCCCATGGAAAACAAACTGGAAGAGACAGGAGCCTGTTGAAGCGCCATCAGTGTCGACTTGCACTTCCCCGGAGCAGGCGGCAGCCAAGCGAAGCCTTCTTGGAGGAAATGGACGTAGTCATCGTCAGCTCCAAGCTGTCAGGGTCGTGACCGTGGTTCGGATCCAAAACTGGCTTCATTACCCATGCTATTCTTCATGTGGAGAGGACTTGGGTACCAAGATTGCGAAAGGGCGTAGGGAGAGGAAGAGGGGCAAGAGGGCGACGAGGAGGGGCAGCAGGGAGAATGCATGACAAAGGGGAGGAATAGAAAAAGGAACAGAAACAGGAGTAGGAGGAGCAGCAGCAGGAGCAGAGGAGGAAGAGTCTGTTTGTCCGTCCGTCCGTCCGTCTGTCTGTCTGTCTGTC
>JAWQFJ010016039.1:177500-182500 GCA_034096865.1 Theodoxus fluviatilis
GTTTCGATCGCCGCACCCACTAGCCTGCACGCACACCAGGTCGAGCGCGCTGACGACTCGGCCACGGAGTAAGGTAACGTCATCATCTCCCCTGCCCGGGAAACGCTCTAAACCAAGCATGGGTCGTGACCTAGGCAAGGGTGAATGGCATTACAGGAACTCATCACTGCTTTTTTTGAAGGGTGATGATTTTCATTGGGAATAAAATACAGAAGAAAATAAAGCATCATTCACATTCTCACATCATCAACATCAGCAGCAGCAGCAGCAGCAGCAGCAACAGCATCACCACCACCGCCTCTACCACCACCGCCACCACTGCCGCCACCGCCACTGTCAGCGCCGCCACCACCGACGCCTCCACCACCGCCACCTCCACCACCACCACCACCACCACCACCATCATCATCATCATCATCATCATCATCATAACCATCATCATCATCATCATCATCATCATCATCATCATCATCATCATCATCATCATCATCATCATCATCATCATCATCATCATCATCATCATCGTCGTCGTCGTCGTCGTCGTCATCATCATCATCATCAGCAGCAGCAGCAGCAGCAGCAGCATCATTCAGAAGCAGCAGCAGCAATCATCATCATCATCATCATTATCAATCAGAAGCAGCAGCAGCAATCATCATCATCATCATCATCATCATCATCATCATCATCATCATCATCATCAACAATCATCATCATCATGAATCATCATCATCATCATCATCATCAATCATCATCATCATCATCATCAATCATCATCATCATCATCAATCATCATCATCATCATCATCAATCATCATCATCAATCATCATCATCATCATCATCATCATCATCATCATCATCATCATCATCATCATCAATCATCATTCTCAATCATCGTCATCATCATCAATCATCATCATCTTTATCATTATCATCATCAGCAGCAGCAGCAGCAGCATGAGCATCACCATCAGCAGCAGCAGCAGCGTCACGTCCTCAACTTTTGTTCCTCAGCAGGGAGAGGCGACTTGGGCTAAGGGTCTCACGGTTGGAACTGTTCAGAGCCCACGCTGCCCTGAACGCCGCAGTCACAAGCTGTTAGTGACCGTAGACGAGCACCAGTAGCGCTGGTCCAGAGACCCACAGCATGTGGTGTAGGTATAGACAGACGCTATCTAATGAGTGACACACTTTAGTAATTAGGACAAACAGAAAATATATAGAATTAATAGCGCAGCCAATTCTCATCCCAGGAGTCCCTTCAAACAGCTCTCTTCGAGAGGTGCTGGCTCAACTCTACAGGGGGGGGGGGGGGGGGGGGAAGCAACTCCTTCCACGCATAAATCATTATCCGATGAGTGCCACGAGGTCAAAACGCTGAGCTTATGCTAGGGCCAGCTGCTTGTCCATCGTTGACATATTTTCCCACAGCTGACCACCACACACAAAAACCAGGACTGCCCGTTTTTCCAATATGGCGGCTGCAACAATCTTCCACCCAAGCTCTTTGTTTGCCTCGGACCCTGGGTGGTGGTCAGGCGTAAATAACGACGGAGTCCATCACACACAGACAGGGGTTTGTATCAGGTGTGGACAGCCTTCATTTAGTAGTGGGGACACCGGAGATGATTTAGCACATAGACGGGCTGGTTTCGCACGAGGAGGTTTCAGCAGTGCGTGTATCGGAAATAGAACCCGATGTCCTGCTATTCAGGATGTACTGGCTGAGCCTGGGCAACAGTGGGAGTCCCTGTATATAGATCTCTATATGTATAGAAGGTACTTTGGTATAGATCACTCCAGACTCTTCCAGAATTATCAGTGTGCACACCAAACCATTCTAGCCTCTCGAGTAAACTTCGCTGCAATCCAAGCTGGATCTTGTTGAGCGATTGTGTGGAGACAAGTCGTAATCTTCATGTCCATTGTGTAGCATCCAACACGGCATTAGAGGGAAAGCGATAAAGGTCACATGAGTAAGCGTGCAGGGAGAAGTTCTTTCGGTCTGACAGAGGTCGACAGGAAGATCTGTTGCCATGACAGCTCATCAATCAGACCATCACCTTTTGTCACGTCACGAAACGGGCCCGATGATGCAGGGCCCCCTGATTCATGTCATCACAGGTAAAGGAAGACAATGCATGCATACACCTGTAGTAGAATGAGAACAACACAAATCCATCATCCTTAGTGTTTCCTCGAATGTACTTTTTTAAAGGGATGTGAGGAGAGCCGGGCAAAAAAAAGAGGCGTTGCATTGATAAGGAAAAAACTGACCACCACTAGAATCTGTGCTTTGTGTGTGTAGCATAATAACGCAATCCGGTAAAAGTTAAAAATATAAGTTAACCCTTTGTTGTCACGTGAAGTCTTGCTTTGCTGTAGAAAAAACATGATGGAAGGTTGAGAAAGCTTCTTTGCAGACGATCTTTTGTTTTGTGGCACGTCATAGACGCTGAACCAACACTCACAGTCACACAGAGGGTAAGGTGCGTAACAGATGTTCACCTTCTACATGCACAGTCATACTCACTCATGCTGTGGCAGATAACTATAATTATGTGCACCTTACTTTTCAGATTTGTCTGGGTATTTTCATGCTCGATAACACTATGAGTTATATATATATATATATATATATATATATTTATATATATAATGCCTCTGTAAGTCTTCTGTTTGCTTGGACAACATGTCCGCACACACCATCGGCGATGAAAGCAGGGACTGAACGTCATGACACATCTGTCACCTAGTTTGGAGAATACAAATTTGGTTTAATAAAGAGTTGGTGTTGAGACTGAGACTGCCCGATGATAAAGACTGGGAAAAAATATTTATGAAGGACAGCTAATACAAATCATCAACATAAAAAGGAAGTGATTTTTTTCTACAAGTGTTAATACAGATCAGAAAATTCGATGTCACTTCCACGTTATCCAGGGCAATCTTCTTGTCAGTGTGTTATATCAACATATATTCTTATGTTTCTTGTAAAGATATTAAGCGCTATAAAATTAATAACAGAAAATTATGTAAAATAATGTTACATTTTATAAGGTGAATCCATATATTTTTACACAAGAAAGAATATACATTCAGATAGAATGCATTAGCTGTCTTCTCATCCACACCCTTCCCTCAATATAGCTTTCAGACGGGCGATCAAGGATGGGAATTAAACTTTAACTTAAAGTGCCGTCCCCAAAAACTTGCTAGACTGAAGGCATAAACACCATTCAGTTTCGTTCCTGACGTGGCTATTTACAACGTAACAAACAACACACAAAGAAGGAGGAAGCTGGGGAAAGCCCAAGGTGACGTCACGAAGATTATACGGAAGTTTCGGGAAAGCCTTTGGGAAATTACAGAACTTAGATTTAAAGAAAAGGAAGTCTTCCCTCTCTGAAGACGGGTAAAGTGAATGAGAAAGAGAGGGAGGGAGAGAGAGAGAGAGAGAGAGAGAGAGAGAGAGAGAGAGAGAGAGAGAGAGAGAGAGAGAGAGAGAGAGAGAGAGAGGCAAAGAGAGAGAGAGGCAGAGAGAGAGAGGCAGAGAGAGAGGTAGAGAGAGAGGCAGACACAGAGAGA
The DNA here is from genome assembly GCA_034096865.1 of Theodoxus fluviatilis. Classification (NCBI taxonomy): domain Eukaryota; kingdom Metazoa; phylum Mollusca; class Gastropoda; order Cycloneritida; family Neritidae; genus Theodoxus; species Theodoxus fluviatilis. The sequence goes on from JAWQFJ010016039.1 coordinate 181,090, forward strand.
GAGGCAGACACAGAGAGAGAGGAAGACACAGAGAGAGGCAGAGAGAGAGAGAGAGAAAGAGAGAGAGAGAGAGGCAGAGACAGAGAGGCAGAGAGAGAGAGAGAGGCAGAGACAGAGAGGCAGAGACAGAGAGGCAGAGACAGAGAGGCAGACACAGAGAGAGAGGCAGAGAGAGAGAGGCAGAGAGAGAGAGGCAGAGAGAGAGAGAGAGAGAGAGAGAGAGAGAGAGAGAGAACGAACGAACGAACGAAACATTTTATTTTTGTTGGGCCACCGGCCCATCACAACTTAATCACAGTAATAGGCTTCGTCGGCCATAGCAATACTAACTGCATCTTGTCTTCTCTTGAAAGAATGGTATAAGTACATAGCAATCTGTCGTACAGCTTTTGTCTCCTGGATTGACAGAATAAATTGGGCATCAACATTTGCTATATTTATCCATTCACCGATAAACCTTTGCCTCAGATCCTCATATAATGGACATTCCATCAGAAAATGAATTTCAGTTTCTTCTGCTTCGTAGCAAGCTGGACACAAAAAAGCATTATCGTTTTTTCCATATCTGAATTTGTGGACGAAAAGATTGCTAAAACCTGTGCGGAAACGAATGTATACATCACGAAATACCTTCCTGTCCAACACATACAGATAAATTTTCTCTTATCCAGGTGGATTTGAACAATCTATAAAAAGCATACCTGGTACTTCCCTGAAGAGCATCAGACCACATACAGCAGTATTCAAGCTTGAGTCGACTCCTTAGCTCTTGTACAAACTCATTTTCTCTCTGTACATTCTGGGTTTCCCACACGTCTCCAAAACCGTATCTGTACAACAGTCTCTTAATCATGTATGCCCAATTTTCACCTTTGTCAGAAAGTAGCAACATCTTGTACGCTTTCAATGGATATCTGGTAGGTTCCATTCTCAACAGTCTCAACCAATACTTAATAGCTCGGACAGTAGCATTTATGTACAATGGGTGTCTGCTAGTTTCCCCATATACAATTAGGTTTGGAGCTTGAGGAGGCACATTAAGTAATCTTTTTAGGGCTTGGAGATGTACAGCTTCTATAGTTGAGCAATCTTTCAGACCCCACAACTCCGATGCGTACAGCAGTATAGGTTGCACCTGAGCATCAAATAATTTATAAGAAAACATCAGGTGAAGCTCCTTCGAGTTTTCTCAAGCATTTAGCAACTTGAATCATTCCAGCCCTCGCTCTCTGTACAATATCATACTGTAGCATATTAAAAGACAACTTTGATGTAAACAAAGCCCCAAGGTACCTGAATTCGTTGACTACCTCAAGTACATCTTTATCAAAAAACCACTTCTCGTGTTTAGCAAGATATCCTCCATTACGGAATACTAATATTTTTGTTTTTTCACGATTCACTTCAAGGC
>JAWQFJ010016039.1:187500-192500 GCA_034096865.1 Theodoxus fluviatilis
ACATGTCTCACTACATGACTGCCCTCTCACTACATGTCTCACTACATGACTGCCCTCTCACTACATGTCTCACTACATGACTGCCTTCTCACTGCAAGTCTCTCTACATGACTGCCCTCTTACTACATGTCTCACTACATGACTGCCCTCTCACTACATGTCTCACTACATGACTGCCCTCTTACTACATGTCTCACTACATGACTGCCCTCTCACTACATGTCTCACTACATGACTGCCCTCTCACTACATGTCTCACTACATGACTGCCCTCTCACTACATGTCTCACTACATGACTGCCCTCTCACTACATGTCTCACTACATGACTGCCTTCTCACTGCAAGTCTCTCTACATGACTGCCCTCTTACTACATGTCTCACTACATGACTGCCCTCTCACTACATGTCTCACTACATGACTGCCTTCTCACTGCATGTCTCACTACATGACTGCCCTCTCACTACATGTCTCACTCACTACATGACTGCCCTCTCACTACATGTCTCACTACATGATTGTCTTCTCACTACATGTCTCACTACATGACTACCTTCTCTCTAAATGTCTCACTATATTACTACCTTCTCACTACAAGACTGCTTTCTCACTACATGTGTCACTACATGGCTACCTTCTCACTACACGTCTTACTACATGACTACCTTCTCACTACAAGACTGCCTTCTTACTACATGTTTCACTACATGGCTGCCTTCTCACTACACGTCTTACTACATGATAGCCCTCTCACTACATCTCTCTACATGGCTGCCGTCTCACTACACGTCTCACTACATAACAGCCCTCTCACAACATCTCACTACATGGGTGCCTTTTCACTACATGTCTCACTACATGGCTGCCTTCTCCCTACATGTCTCACTACACTACCTGACAGCCCTCTCACTACATCTCACTACATGGCTGCCTTCTGACTACATTTCTCACTACATGGCTGCCTTCTCTGCACTGAGGCCCTGGCAGAGCATTTTGTGTGTGTCTGAGGGTTGGAAATGTGTCGCTTATTGTCCACTTGGTTCCTCCGTGGCCGGTAATTTTCTGTCTGTCTACGCCCCTTTTCCTCCCCACGTCGTTATTCATCATCCCAGTCTGGCCCCGGGCGAGGTCGGAGGTGTTGGGAAAATACCAGGAAGGCGGGAATTCTCATTTTACCAGGGAGGGGATTGCCGCGTTTGTTATTTCTTTTCTCTTGGAACATCTGACGCCTCCGTATGGGCAGCACTGCAATCGCTTTCGTCCACGCCCTCCTCCTCCCTGTCTCCGCCCATGGTAGGAGGTCAACAAAGAGGTGGTGGAGATTGTTTTTCAACACTTTTAGTCATTTGTTTCCTTTCAGCAGAGCCCCCCCACCCCCACCCCCTCCCCTCCCACCCCCACTTCTAACCCTCCACCCCCCACATAGTTTGTGGTTTTTGACCTAGTTATTTTCTGTGCGATTAAGAACAAAGCGTCATATACATTTAGCACCGTGATGGTTTTACAAACGTAATTTAGAATCAAAATCCAGAAAAGCAGCTTATACATTTCGCAGTTTGATTTTGGTGAAAAACACATCTATTTTCTTTGCAGCACAACCCTTTCTTCCGCGTAACCATTGTTCTTGCAGGTGTATACGACAATGCAGTTGTTATGACCAAGATTAGCTTCTTGTAGCCTCTCTTATCAGACTGTGGTTCTCTATCTTCCATGATTGTTTTTTTGCTTGTTTGTTGGAGGGTTTGTGGTTGTGTTTTTTTCTTCTTCCTGAGAACACTAAGCGTTGTTTCATGTCTGCGGCCATGACGGGCTGGAACAAGGAAAATCTGTTGCCTTTCTCGCCTCCTTCTCGCCTGGCTGCCTAATTTGCCTGGCTGGCCACGCCCCCCGCCCTAGCCCGTGGCCCACAAAAGGGAAAGCCCGGGGGGCAAAGCCGGACCTGGTGCTCACGCTGAGTCGTGGACAAACACACTCGGAGGGGCGGACTGCAGACTGCCCCGGGGGGCAATGAGGAGGAGATGGGGCGGGTTTTGGAAGACTTGTGTATCGAGGAAGGGGTGTTGACGGATGCAGGGAGAGGGGGGTGAAATGGATAAATGAAGGAGGAATGGGACGAGGAGGAGGAGGAGGAGGAGGGAGAGGAGGGGGGGGGAGGAGGAGGAGGAGGACGGAGAAGGAGGAGGAGGAGGAGGAGGAGGAGGAGGAGGAGGAGGAGGAGGAGGAGGAGGAGGAAGTTTTTAAGGCAGACATGTGCAGAAGTAAAGAAGAGGGTGAGAATAGTGACTAAATGGAAAGAGTGGCTTGATGTTACGAAAACATGACGGTAAAGAGAAGAAGTTGAGGGGAGAAGGGGGTGGGAAGGGATGGAGGGAGGGGAGGGAGAAATAGACGTTGCCTAAATGTACACAAACGAGACCCTAGCTAAAATTTGAAACGCGAACATCATCGGCAGTATGCCATGGCTAGAAATGTGACTCTTTCATGTTAAAATCTTGTCTGGAGAACAGAGGTTGGATTAGAGGATGATGCAGACAACAATGTTATAGAGTGGCTGCTTGAAAAACACGCGCGCATACACACACACACACACACACACACACACACACACACACACACACACACACACACACACACGCACACACACACTTGAGAAAAAATGTCAAGTCAAACACTGGTAAGATTTTCAATAAACGAGGTGGTCACGCAACAGTAGAGCTATGCCTGCACACACGTTTTGCACCGTTCATTCAAGTGCTGGCATTCGCGCGTGGGCTGCAATGAAAGGCCAACGAGACGCATTAAGTTACTGCTAGGCATTACATGATATAACTTGAGTATTTGCAGACGGTTTTTCCGCTGGTTTGGGCCAAACATCGCAAGCAAGAATTAGCGTGGGGGGGAAGGCAGGGAGAGGACAGGGGGAGGGGAGAGAGTACAAAACGAAAGGTAAGACCTTACAATCGTTGCATTGAAGTATGCCAAGAAATAGACAGAAAACCTGGAGAAGAGGAAGGAGAGGCGAGAAAGACAAGGAAGAAAGGAGGGGGTGGGGGACGGGGATGGGGGGGAGGGGTAAAATGAGCCCGGGGACGGGTAGATGGTGGTCATGAGGTGATGCCTTCACAGTAGACGTGGAGTGGCTGGTAGCCCGGGGGTACGGCGGCACTCATGCAGGGTAGAAGACACGGACACAATTGCAGGCAATCGCTAGAGAGGAGCGTCCGCCCCTGCCCCCATAGAGATCTGCCCGAGGGGGGCGGGGCTGCCCTGAGGGCGGGACGTGGGCAGGGCCTGATTAGGCAAATTGACAGGTCTGTGTGGGGAGAGAATCCCAGGGCATTGCTGAAGTGAGAAAGGGCAAAGAGCGCTCCTCAAAACACGCTTGAAAATTACTTGGATAGTACGACCACTGCCGAAGACATCCGTGGATTATCATGAGACTGAACGTCCAGACTGAGGCAAATAGAGGAGACAACCGAAAAAGCAATCGAGGACAAAGTTTTCAGCTTCTTATAATCTTTTATCGTATGTCTTAGAAGCTCTCTTCTCTGCTTCGTAATCAAACCAATTTTTTGTCCTGTCATGTGATATACAAACAGTATCCCCAGGCATGATTAGATCTACGCGTTATCTTCTGTCACTGACGAAATAGCTCGAAAGCATCTTCAGATAAAGTATGATGTCGTCGTTTGTATATGTTCACTGATGCATGATTCATGGACTCGTTTAAGGTAAGTACATCCTTCTCAGAATATCTTACTGAAAAAGCGACTCTATGGTATGCATAAAACGCGTACATCTACATTTCTTCCTACAATCTTGAAGCTCTCATTGTCGATCTCGTTACTCAAGACTACTTCACAAAACGTATTCGATTTTCTCTTTTTTGGTAATATTGCAGATAGATTCATTTCGACTTTTAGCAATGTTTCTTTTCACAAAGTCGCGCTTGTCGCCATTCCTGCTCGCCTCTCGTCCTCTCGTTACCGCGGCTCCTGCTTCCCGCACTTTTCCTCCTCAAGTCGCAGACGAGGGCCCTTGACTGAGGTTTGGACACTGGGGGCGAGGGAGCGACACACCCCTAATGAGTTTATTCATTAACCGCCTGAGGACGTGGATGATTAGGTCTGGACAGGCCTTCACTTCACCCGAACTCGAGCTCTCTCTCTCTCTCCCCCCCCCCCCCCCCTCCTCTCTCTCTCTCTCCTTCTCTCTCCCTCGTTCTCAGACAGCGACGGCCTGGGAACAAAGCAAGCGTCAACTCGGGGAAGGCTCAGGGGTCTTCGTGAAGACGTTTGTCTCGGCGTCCAATCCGAGTCTTCTTCATGTCGGTTTCGCCTTGTCCTTGCCGTCGCAGCGCCGTCAAGCTGTTTTCGCACTCGACGGGTGAACAGTTCTTTCCGCCTGAGGCGAGCTTCGCTCTCCACGACCCCTGCCAGCGGTTCCGAGGGACGCTGGAGACGTCTTTGTCTCCCGAGAGGACCGTCTCCAATTACGACCTGTCGGGGAGAGGTGGTGGCGATCAGCGACTGTCAGGTGCCGGGACGGCTGTCAGAGCAGACAGAGGGAAGAAGAACTCGAGCGGCTCCTGTACCTCTCCAGAGCCTGCTCAGTCCCCGTGAGGTCCGCAGCCTCGGACGTCCAGCGTGGTGCGCCGCCCCCCCCACGCGTTAGTCTCTGCGTATCTGCGTGTCTGCGTGAGTGCCTACCTGCGTGACTGTCTGCCTGTCTGTATGTCTGCCTGCCTGCCTGCATGTCTGCCTTTCTGCCCGCTTGTCTGCTTGTCTGCCTGTAGATCTGTCCTTCTACCTACTTGCTGCTTGTATGCCTGCCTTTCTGCTTGTCTGCATGTAGATCTGTCTTTCTTCCTGCTTGTCTGCTTGTATGTCTGCTTGTCGGCCTGTAGATCTGCCTTTCTGCCTGCTTGTCTGCTTGCTTGTGCGTCTGCCTATCCATCTGCTTGCTTACGTTTGTGTCTGCGAGTTCTTACCTGGTGCTTG
>JAWQFJ010016039.1:200000-215000 GCA_034096865.1 Theodoxus fluviatilis
GAGAGGGGTGCGTGTGGTTGGCGCTAGACAGCGTATGGAGCGACCACAACTCATCGTGCCCGTCGTGCCACACCGTCCCCCCAGCTCCATTCCAATGGACACAGTTTCCACATGGTTATTGCAAACTGCATTGACACTCGCGTGTCACAATAGAACAAGCTGTGAATGAGGAGAAACAGCTTTGGACAAAGACAAAATTCAGCTTGCCACATCTAGATGAAAACTGATGTCTGGGTGTATGACGAAGTGGAAAATGTTTTCGGAGTGCGTAAGTGATGTGGAAATTCTCATTTTACTTTGTTTGAGTGTTTAACTAACTGAACACACTGGGGGGCTATAATAATTCACATGATAATTATTGTGGAGTTGGCAGCAACAAGTAATACAACTAACCCCTTTCTTCATAACGGGCGTGTAATGTCTGTTCGCACTCAACAACAACCCCCCACCCCCACCCCCACCCACCCCCCACCCTCTCTCTCTTTCTCTCTCTCTCTCTCTCTCTCTCTCTCTCTCTCTCTCTGTCTCTCTGTTTCTCCCTCTCTGTTTCTCTTTCCCTCTCTCTTTCTCTCCCTTTCCCTCTCTCTTTTTTTCTCTCTTTCTCTCTCTTTCCCTCTCTGTTCCCCCCTCCTCCCCCCTCCCTCCCTCCCTTCCTCCCTCCCTCTCTCTCTCTCTCTCTCTCTTTCTCTCTCTCTCTTTGTCTCTCTCTCTCTCTGTTTTCCTCTCTCTGTCTCTCTTTCCCTCTCTCTTTCTCTCCCTTTCCCTCTCTTTTTCTCTCCCTTTCCCGCCCTCTTTCTCTCCCTTTCCCTCTCTGTTCCCCCCTTACCCCCTCTCTCTCTCTCTCTCTCTCTCTCTCTCTCTGACTCTGTCTCTGTCTCTTTCTATCTCTATTTGTGTACGTGCATGTTTGTATGTGTGTAGAATCATGAATTGTGTGCACATGCACTATTCTTATGCTATGTTCGCCGTGAACACTTTTGAACCTCATGTATTTTCCATGCTGAACTGTTCTTCTGCACATAATTATATTCAGCACACATCTCTTCTTTACTTCCAACTTTCAACTCCAAAATGTCAGCGGACCGTACCACGTGACAGTTGAATTGCCCCCTGCTCATAATCACGCTCTTTGCATTTGATTCATCATTTTGACAAAACTGCTGACAGAGAGCAACGGGAAAGTTGCCACAGCACAGTGTTGACCTGTCTGTGACGCAGACGGCCTGTCGGAAATGACGTTCGCCGGCGGAAGTACGTGGACGGACGGGGGAGTTAATCATGCCGTGCTGTCGACCACGTGACCGCAGGTGCTCTCTGGGATGAACGATCGCTGTCGCAGGGGACGACGGGATAGCATGGCGAGGCTGAGAAACAAAATGGCGGGGTTCAAGTGTCAGGGAGCGCCTGGTCGCTGTCGCTTCGACGTGACTACGAATTAAATGTCGGGGATTTTTGCTCAGAATGGCAGCAAAATGTTGCAAGGGTTTCTTGCGGGTCGCGACAGCCATTACAGACTCGGCGGCGTCGTCTTCGTTTCTAGATCTATACAAGGAAGAGGCGAGCGGAACGACAGTCAAAACACCATCATTTCAGACTCGCCTCAGCCGTCGCATGACGCAACCAGGGCAGTGGGGCGCACAGCCAGCAAACAACAAAGCTATTACAGCCATTTCTAGCTGTGGGAATAGCGCTGGGAAACATTGAAGGTAATTCGCAGTCGTTGGTACTTAGGTAACCGTGGACATGTCCTCTAAATACAACAATATACACATCCAGGAATAGGCAGCGAAGCAGTCGGCTTCTGTGAGTGTGGACAGAAAGAGGAAGAATTGGGCGATTCAACTGATTGCTTTTGTTCATGTCAGTGCAGGCAGTAAAGACGTTGAAATGTGAGTGATTCCTTGGCCCACTTACTGCCGAAGTTTTGGATACATGTCGTCGTGCTGTTTGTAGACTGACCGGAACGTCCCTCCATCAGTAGACCTGTGTCATGTCATGAAGCTTCAAGTACGGATGTGAAGAAAGCATGTAACTTTCTCATATCAGCTGTTTTAAACTTTTTATTCCATGTCCTGCTACTCCTGATGGAGACTATATGTCAGCGCATGAAAGCTGGTGAAAACATGTTTGATATTCAGGACGTTTTAAATTGTACATGCGGATGCGCTTTTCAAAGATCTGATTATTCACCGAGGTCTTTGTTTTGGCCAGTCACTAACAAGTCATACGCATAATATCCCATTCAGCCAGCTCCTGCTCTTTCGTCACTCTTGATACTCAGTCCCATAAACAAAAACTCGCCCTGGTGTTCATGCATCATAGATGGCAGCCTGCATTAGATAACAAGAAAGATATTTGTTTCCTGACCTCGGAGGCTCTGCGTGGAAGAAAGGGGGAGAAAAATTATGGCAGGACTTGCAGTTCTAGAAGCCGTGCGATGGAAAAAGCACTCACGCCAAGTGCTAAACGATGTACAAGGGCCGTTAATGTGATAGTAGGAACAAGCGCAAAACAGCTGCCTCGTCGCCTCGGCAAATGCCGGCCATGTATAAAGAGGAGACAATACAAAGACGACTTTACCTGCAGGAGGAAGTAGCCATCTGGTTGACTGATTTGTCCCCGGCCGTGGGACACTTGCAACGTGCCTGGAAACCCGAGCCACTAAACTGGCGATAAAGTAGATGTTGAGAACTTACAGGACGGACTGCCAGCAATTACTGCAGGCACAAACCTCCTCCAAGAAAGCAGTACTTTGTTACTTGTAAGTGATAACGTTGCGGCAGGTTTCTCCTCTCGGTATACATGTAGATCAAGGAGTACTATATCAGAAGGAGATGCACCACAGATTTCCAGCCTGTGCTAGCAAAGGCCATCATACTGATAACAGTATACTATCATGGTTAACATAAACAAGCAGTTTTCTGATTTTGTACTTATAGGGGGATATTTTGCTAATAAAGAAAGTCATTTTGGTGCTTTTTCCCTCCCATTAGAAAAAAAAATTGCCGGATGTGCATTAAAACCTCTATTAACACTTGACTGAAGTGAATGATCACTTTCTTGCATGTTTATCAGTTAAAAGGACTGCATGACCAACATACATTCAACAAAATACTATTCTCATTAACATAAATCAGATTAAATGAGTAAAAAGGATCTAAAACTAACATTTTAAGTTTTTTTTTAAGTTCACATTTAAAATTAGATTTTCAATGCCACACCTGCAGCACTGTCAAACGGAGACGCCCAGTAATAAAATGGAAAGCAGTCAAACATGGCCTAGAAATCTAGTTGTGATTCTGTTTATCCAACAATTCCTAACAAAAATGCCGCACCGAGCAAATTGCATTGCATTAATTTTTTTAAATATTTATTATTTTTTAAAACAACAACAGAGAGAGGGAATGAGAGAGCGAGAGAGGACAAGAGACTGAAGAGTGAGAGTCGAACACACAGCCAGCCAGACAGAAAGAGGGAGAGAGAAAGTGTGTATACTATGTGTGTATCTGTGAGAGAGAGAATGTGTGTGACTGTGAGATAGTGTGTGTGAGAGGGGGCAGTAGACACAAATGCAGTACACAAACAAGGAGAGAGACAGAAGAAAGTCTCTAGTCATTCACAACTTAAATAGCAATTGTTAGTAGGGGTGGGGGGTTGTGGGAGGGTCAAGGAAGGTCTACCTTAAAGTGAGCATAAAATTAACAAGCACTTTTACATCCAAGGACCAAAATCACAATCACACTGAAAAACACACTAACACACATGTTGTGGACCTTTCCGCAATGACACACACACATTCATGTAAACACACACACATGCGCGTGTGTGCGCACATAAAATCATGAAGTGATTAACCCATATGAAATGACACACTCAAACGGCACATACATTGTCAAAACACACACACTCTGATTGAACCATACACAGTAGCACACATGTATGTATACTCACACGTACCATCACACACACACACACACACACATTTATTACCTGGTAGGAATTGAACCCATTGTTAGGATGGAGAAAATTTCCAAGAGGCACTCTGATTCCGTTTTTGAACGCTTTGAGAGTTACAGGGCAAGTCAGAGTCTGTCTGTTTTCAACAATAACAGAAATATTTGCTTCACTAAAATCCTCTTTCATGAAGACACACACAAAATGTTTTTCGGATCTTGTAATGATCACGTCTTTGTATGTTTTTCTCAGAGTTTTCTCAGGATTAAAACTTGCGAAGGTTTCAATTCCATCCACTTTCCTCAAATGTTCCAGTTGCCTTGCTTCAATGTTTGTAACATCCGTGGATCTTGGTTGAGCTTTCGGCGTTGGCATGCACGACACTCGGCGGATGCTTAGGTCGTGTGCGACCTCCAGGAAACGTATGAACTTCGTAGCCTTCGTTCCAGTGCCTCTCACAAATGAAGAACTTGTCAGGGTCGATCACAAAATCTTTACGTGGAGGCAGTACATTAATCCAAGTCTGTCTCTCGGCTTCAGTTGGAAGTTTGAACACAAGGCACGTGTTGTTCTTGTTGTAGTTCCCGTTACACTCTACTATACCACACTTATTCACCATTTTCTATCCATACAATATACATAAGATCTGTAGCAAACATCCCAGAATCAAAACATCGAAAAAAAACACTGTTTAAGTATCCATAAATCCACAGAAAGCAATATCTAAACAATTCAATTCAAAACTGCAGCCATCAACAATAATGCTTACTTCCGGTTCCTGATACATGCGCTACATAACAAAGTGCGCGTTTTAAACGAACAAAATCATCAAATCAACAAAATAGGTGACAAATTATAATAAAACGTGTTTCAAAATCATGTTTTAAATGGTCTTTAAACTTCATATCAATCTCGAAAATACTGATTTCAACTAAGCGAAGATTCATCCGCGGGTCAGTCGGCGCGACACAAGTAGTACCAGCGATAAGACTGGCCTTTGCTAGCACAGGCTGGAAATCTGTGGTGCATCTCCTATGATAGAGTACTCCTTGATGTAGATATATCTGTGCCGGTGGGGTTCTGTAGCCGAGCACATAGAACGTTTGACATGTAGTCGCTTCAGCTAATGGGTGCGGTGTTCGATACTGCTCTGATCTTAGAGTTGCATTCTTGGGCAAGGTGCTTCACCCACATCGCCTCTCATACGGAAGAGTAAAACCGGTCACTGGGCGCTGCACTGCGGCGACCGAGGGGGAAATTTCCCCAAGATAATATCCTCATAAGAAACCAACATAAAGATTATCTTTCTCATTATCACGTGTCTACACATCTCCCCGTGCGTTGGTGTGTGTGTGTTTGTTTGTGTGTGTGTGTATGTGTTTGTCTGTGTGTTTGTTTGCGTGTGTGTGTTTTGTGTGTGTGTATGTGTTTCTGTGTGTGTTTGTGTGCGTGTGTGCGTGCGCGTGTGTGTGTGTTTGCATGAATGTGGGGTTGTGTGCTTATGTTAGCGCGAATGAGTGTGCGTTCATGCATTTGTGAAAAAGCATGAACGTTTACAAGCGTGTCTGTGTGCGTGCTCGAATGTGTGGTGCCCTGATGTGTGTGTGTGTGTGTGTGTGTGTGTGTGTGTGTGTGTGTGTGTGTGTGTGTGTGTGCGTGCGTGCGTGCACACAAACGTGTGTATGTGTTCGTGTTTGACTAGTGGGGTGGGAATTTCCACTCTGTTGGCCTCGTATCACTACAGTCTACCGTTCTTGGATAAGCAGGAAAACAAAGACCTATGCAAACCTTTCCCATTCCCCGCGTTTAGTCCCAGTTTTATCAAACCAGCACACCTGTTGTCTCCCTCTTTGTCAGACAGATGGGCACACTGATAAATCGAGTTGTTTCATCTTCACGTGGAAAATATCGGGAGAAGTGTCCTTCATTGCTCGGTGTAAAATCCAAACACATTCTACCGGAAACCACTCTTCATCACGCGTTATATCCCTCTTTGAATATTTTCCTGTGATATCCATTTTATCACCCGTGAAGACTTCACCATGCAGACACTCTACTGTCAACGTTATGAGCGTGTGAATCGCAGGCAGGGTTCTCAACAAAAGACCACAGCATCAATGTTCTTTACACAGAACTTCAGAAGCACGTCGCAGCTGGCAGACTGATGCGACGAACCTCAGTTTTTCCTGTGACGTAGATGGAACGATGCGACAAAATGGCGTCATCGCGCCTGCCGTCTCCATGGAAACCATCGCTCACCTCAACCCAGACGCTAGGACGGATGCACTGCCGTAGCTGTCACTCCATCAGGGGACGCATGCAACCTCTTTTCTGTCTGGAGACTCTGACTGGAGACTTCACTGGAGACTCTGACTGGAGATTCTGACTGAAGACTCTGACTGGAGACTCTGACTGGAGACTGCCTGAAGACTGACTGGAGACTCTGACTGGAGACTGCCTGGAGACTGACTGGAGACTCTGACTGGAGACTGCCTGGAGACTGACTGGAGACTCTGACTGGAGACTGCCTGGAGACTGACTGGAGACTGACTGGAGACTGCCTGGAGACTCTGACTGGAGACTCTGACTGGAGACTGCCTGGAGACTGCCTGGAGACTCTGACTGGAGACTGCCTGGAGACTGACTGGAGACTCTGACTGGAGACTGCCTGGAGACTGCCTGGATACTCTGCCTGGAGACTCTGACTGGAGACTTCACTGGAGACTCTGCCTGGAGACTCTGACTGGAGACTGACTGGAGACTCTGACTGGAGACTCTGACTGGCGACTCTGCCTGGAGACTCTGACTGGGGACTCTGACTGGATACTCTGACTGGAGACTCTCACTGGAGACTTCACTGGAGACTCTGACTGGAGACTGCCTGGAGACTCTGACTGGAGACTGCCTGGAGACTCTGACTGGAAACTGCCTGGAGACTGCCTGGAGACTGCCTGGAGACTGCCTGGAGACTGCCTGGAGACTCTGACTGGAGACTGACTGGAGACTCTGACTGGGGACTCTGACTGGATACTCTGACTGGAGACTCTCACTGGAGACTTCACTGGATACTCTGACTGGAGACTCTGACTGGCGACTCTGCCTGGAGACTCTGACTGGGGACTCTGACTGGAGGTTCTGACTGGAGACTCTGCTTGGAGACTGACGAGACTCAGACTGGAGACTCTGCCTGGAGACTCTGACTGGAGACTCTGACTGGAGACTCTGACTGGAGACTGCCTGGAGACTCACTGGAGACTCTGACTGGAGACTCTCATGATGCCAAAGCCACTTTCAAAAGCTCGAGACTCGATGTGTGATAGCAACATGCTGAGAATTGTAGAATGTGTGTGCGTGTGCGTGCGTGTGTGCGGGCGTGTGTGTGTGTGTGTGTGTGTGTGTGTGTGTGCGCGCATAGAGTGACGATTTATTTCCAACCCCCACCCCCCTTCTCTTCTACACCACCACCAGCACCACCACGTCCACAACCACAACCACTATCACCACCACCACCATTACCACCACCACCATTACTATCACCACCACTATCACCACCACTATCACCACCACCACCACCGCTGCAGAAACAACACCATTTATTCTACAGCTTGCACGATGCTGCAGGGACCTCACCATTCACGTCAAACGGTGTGGCAAAAACTACACATCACTGCAAATGCAGCTTCAGCGCTGCAGAAACTGCATCCTTGTGCCAATACTACCCGGAGCTGCGTACACTTCGCTATTGCTGCAAAGATAACCAGTATGCTGCAAAGATAACCAGTATGCTGCAAAGACAACCAGTTTGCTACAAATACAACCAGTTTGCTGCAAAGACAAGCAGTATGCTGCAAAGACAACCAGTATGCTGCTAAGATAATCAGTATGCTGATAAGACGACACAGTTTGCTGCTGCAGCTACCTCGGGGCTGCAGAACTTACTCTCCAGTCTATAGTTGATGCGGTGCCGCAAAACGTATCCCATTCATAGTAAGGCTACTTCTATGCTGCGGTTACCATGGTACTGTTGCAGAGGCAATCTATGCCATGTCTTACTCGGTGCTGCAAGAACTGAACTATACACACATTGGCTACTTTGGCGCTGAAGATATTATCCCTTCTATGCAAAGGCAAACTCAATGCTGCAGAAACTGCACCTTCGTTGCCCTGACTACCTCCAAGCTACAGGAACCACAATTCTGCTTCAGAGGGTGGTGGGCGATACATTTAGCAGCGCATGATGACTCTCATCCATCACCCAGCCAACCCCAGTCCGCTATGATCTAGGTGACGCTCAGACGCTGCGCTGTAGCAGGGAAACAAATGAAGATAAATCTTCCCGTCAGAGCCAGGGTCTGGGCCGGGACGCACTCCTTGACACTCGCTCTCAACTCCAGAAGTTCCTACCAGACGGCGAAGCTGCAAGAAAAATGGACACCGTTCGTTCGATTTCCTCTGGCTTGCCGTGCTTGCCGTGCTTTGCTTAGTTATGATGGTGCTGTGTCTGAAAGATGTGGTTTAGATGTGGTGTGGATGGAGTGACGAAACATGTGTGTGTGTGTGTGTGTGTGTCGGTTTGTGTGTGTTTGTGTGTCGGTTTGTGTGTGTGTGTGTGTCGGTTTGTGTGTGTGTGTGTCGGTTTGTGTGTGTGTGTGTGTGTGTGTGTGTGTGTGTGTGTGTGTGTGTGTGTGTGTGTGTGTGTGTGTGTGTGTGTGTGTGTGTGTGTGTGTGTGTGTGTGTGTGTCTGAGCATGTGTGTGTGTGTGTGTGTGTGTGTGTGTGTGTGTTTGTGTGTTTGTGTGTGTGTCTGTGTGTGTGTGTGTGAGTGTGTATTCATGAGCGTGTGTGTGTGTGTGTGTGTGTGTGTGTGTGCGGGTGTGTGTGTATGTGTGTGTGCGTATGTGTGTGTGCGTGGTGCGTGTGTGTGTGTGCATGTACGGATGCATGCGTGCGTGCATGAAGACGGTGTGTGCGTGCAACTATGCATACGAACCTGTGTGTAAGCATATAAATAAGTTGATTTCATTCTGGTCGTGTTGCTTTTATTCAGTAAAGGGATTGGTCGAAGATCTCGAGACACCGTGGGTGACCAGTTATAGACAAAAGAAAAATACAGGCACCAAAAACACGTATATTGTTTTCACTGGTTGGCTGTTGTTGTTGTTGTTGTTGTTGTTGTTGCGTACCTGGGCTAAACACTCCCAGGATCACTCATGTGGGTGATATGATTGCGTGTGTGACTGTTTTTGAACACCCCGCCATATAGGCAGCCACACTCCGTCTTCAGGGGATTTGATCTCTGTCTCCAGAGAATGCCAGTTGTGATGTTAGGAGCTTCCCATGGCTGAAGATAATCCCCACATAACAGTACAACATAACAACATTTTGCTGTAGCCTTGGTTTTTGGCTGGAGTCAACAAATAACAACAGCCTTTGCCGAAGGCAAACTGGTTGGCTGTCAGTTCGTTCATACGCTTGTTGGTTGTTGAGCGTTTCAACCACCATCCAACTGTAGTTGGAATGACCATTGTGTGGTTAGTTATGTCAGACGAACAGATTGTGCAACATCTGAAACGAAATGGATGAGAAAGAGAGAGAGAGAGAGAGAGAGAGACAGAGAGAGACAGAGAGAAAGAGAGAGAGAGAGAGAGAGAGAGAGAGAGAGAGAGAGAGAGAGAGAGAAATGCTCTGGACCACTTCATCTGAGGAAGAATGTGTCCGTTCAAGGTTTACTCCAGTCTAGGTGTGGTCTTTGAGCAAATACGAACAGAAGAGGTAGCGGAGGTGGGGGTGGGTAAGTTCAAATTTGCTTTTAAAATGATTACAGCTGGTGTGATGAAGTATTTACGGGTGAACCTATGGTGTCATTCTAATTGCAGCAACGTTTTATTTTGCATGCTCTTTGTCTCGTTATGACAAAGTGATTGAGAAAGGAGGCAGGATAGGAGATCTCAGGAGTGATGGACGAAATTGTTGAGAATGAAGTTGATTGGTGGGCTTGAAGATGAAAAAGAAGTCTTCTTATGACAGTGACATGCAACATGCGTCGACACGACCACAGGGAGCAGATTCGTTCTTGTCAAGTGGAGTGCTAACCCTGTCCCCTTCCTCACAGCGCGACATGGGACATGAATAACTCAGACAAATAATTATAATAGTAAGAATAGCGTTACTGTACATATGTACATGCTGAACATTTTCCCTCCAGGTTTACTGGAGGTCCTCACAGCTTTATCACTCCAGGTTTACTGGAGGTCCTCACAGCTTTATCTGTCTGTCTGTCTGTCTGTCTGTCTGTCTGCCTGTCTGTTTGTCTGTCTGTCTGTCTGTCTGTCTGTCTGTCTGTCTGTGTCTGTCTGTCTGTCTGTCTGTCTGTCTGTCTGTCTGTCTGTCTGTCTGTCTGTCTGTCTGTCTGTCTGTCTGTCTGTCTGTCTGTCTGTCTGTCAGTCCCGACTTAACGGCTGATATCTCAAAAACTACTGGACGGATTTCCTTGACATTTTGCACACTTACTGGAAGTTAGGTCCTATTGAATGTATCAAATTTTCAGAATCGAGGTTTAAAAAGAAAGGGACTTTTTTACGTTTTGGTGTTGCAAAGAAGGCAAGGGACGGAACTCTGTCCCGACTCAAGGGAAGTTCTGGCATGTGTGACGTGATCATTTGACGTTGAATAACGTGACGTAATTTCGAGGAGATTGGACATTGGTGAAGGAGAAAGAAGGATTTTTTTATCCCTCCAGGTTTACTGGAGGTCCTACAGACTTTATCTGTCTGTCTGTCTGTGTGTCTGTCCCGTCTCCACGGCTTATATCTCAAAAACTACTGGACGGATTTCCTTGAGATTTTGCACACTGACTGGAAGTTAGGTCCGATTCAATATTATCAAATTTTCAGAATCGAGGTTTGAACAGAAAGTGACTTTTTTACATTGTGGTGTTTCAATCAAAACGATTCAACAGACTCCATTTTGCAAAATCTGTGACGTCATCATTTGACGTCGTATAACGTGACGTCATTTGCGAGGAGATTTTTGAAGGAGGGTGAATAGAATAGAATAGAATAGAATTCTTCGGCTTGCTTAGGCGTCCAGGGCCTATCGCCGATTCTGGTAGTTCTCTGGCTGTATTTTTATTGTTCTTATGGATACTAGCTGGTCTTTTACCAGGCCTAGTATGTCCTCAGATGTCTTAGGCCGCGAGGCCTTTATCTGATCTTTTGATCAGTACTTATGGCTACTCTCACTTTTTACTACCCTAGTTCTAACGATCTTAAAAGATGGTGCCTATTCTCTATACTTTTCTTCCGGTAGCTTATGAGTGGCAGAGAGTGGTATACGTGGCAACAGCAGCGGGTGGCCAACATCATCACAGTAGTCAGTACATGTAGTCTTTGAACATCGTGTCAATTCTTTTTTTGAAGTTGTTTAATGACGAACACTGAATTTGAGAACACTGGTAAAGGAGAAAGAATTATCCCACATGGTTTACTGGAGGTCCTACAGACTTTATCTGTCTGTGTGTGTGTGTGTGTTTGTGTGTGTGTGTGTGTGTGTGTGTGTGTGTGTGTGTGTGTGTATGTGTGTGTGTGTCTGTCTGTCTGTCTGTCTGTCTGCCTGTCCCGACTCCACGGCTTATATCTCAAAAACTACTGGACGGATTTCCTTGAGATTTTGCACACTAACTGAAAGTTAGGTCCGATTGAATGTATCAAATTTTCAGAATCGAGGTTTGAAGAGAAAGTGGTTGACGGTCGTAATACAATTTTTTCCATTCATGGTCGAAACTTCGGCTTCGCTGGCTTCGAGATCGTTTTCGCCTTGCAGACGACTGCTTCGTATTCAAATCATCACTGCAAGGCAGCGCGAAATTGACCGAACTCGATTAAAAAAACTCGTATTCATACACATAATAAACCAATTCGATTTTCTTTCTCAGATTATTCAGACTTTCTCCGATTATTTCGACCGTAAGATAGCAGTGATTTGACATTCGGCGTCACCGTGTCATGTGACGGTGATAGTTTCGTCTGCAACTCCACTTACGTTATGGTTGAAGTAGATTGATGTTTACTTCGTCCGCTGAATGCTGTCAAGACTAATGCTCGAATGAATGAAGTATGATTTCCTAATTTTTCAGGATTAATACAAATGTATATCAAATACATCAGTTCAATTTAATCGAGTCAATTAATCGAGTACATGTCCACTAGGTGAAAAATGTGTTGAGTGGAACGCAAGTCTGAAAAGTTACACTTGCAGTCTAAACAACAAAATGAATACAGTGTTTGTATTGAAAAATCAGGTCAATCTTTTCGTCGTTTGGTTCCACGACAAGAGTATGAAATATATCTCTGTCCCAACTCAATTGAAGTTTTGGCATGTGTGACGTAATCATTTGACGTCGAATAACGTGACGTAATTTCCAGCGGATGTCCCATTTGTGAAGGATTTTTTTATCATTCCTTTACAAACATGTAGTAACGTCAGTTGCCAAATGAATGGCTCAGATTGTAAAGCGCTGGACAATTGTAACGTTAGGTCATGCGTGAACGGATTCGAATCCACGCTGAAACTTTTTTCGAACCCGACCTGTTTTTTGTGTTTTTGTGTGTGTTTTTCCCCCCCTCTTTTCTCGAGAGATTGCGGGTTTGAACCCAATTTTTTGTGTGTGCCAAAACCTGGAGGTTCAGCGCCAGCGGTTTTTATCCCTTCAGGTTTATTGGAGGTCCTCACAGCTTTGTGGATAAGCTCACTCAGTACATGCGTCGAATATTTTTTTTTGTCGCTGGGACATGCTTGGTTGTAGGGAATGCGCGTACGGGTTCGAATCCGCATAGAAGCTTCTTTTTTTTAATGTGTGTATGGTATTCGAGAGAGAGAGAGAGCCACCCCACCCGTTGTTGTACACGTGAGAGGTTGTGGGTTCGAACCTTACTTTCCCCTTCCCCCCCCCCTCTTTTCTCGAGAGGTTGCGAGTTCGAACTCGATCTCTTTTTTTTTAAATGCCAAAACCTGGAGGTTCAGCGCCAGCTTTTTTTAATTAGAATGTTCCTTATACGGAGCGGGATACCCTGCACAAAACGGGCATAAACGTGTCCTTTCCTGAGGGAATGCTAACTCTCTCTCCTCCCTTACAGCAGGACATTGAGCACAAACGTGTCCTTTCCTGATGGAATGCTAACTCTCTCTCCTCCCTTACAGCAGGACATTGAGCACAAACGTGTCCTTTCCTGATGGAATGCTAACTCTCTCTCCTCCCTTACAACAGGACATTGAGCATAAAACGTATCCTTTCCTGAGGGAATGCTAACTCTCTCTTCTCCCTTACAGCAGGACATTGAGCAAAAACGTGTCCTTTCCTGATGGAATGCTAACTCTCTCTCCTCCCTTACAGCAGGACATTGAGCATAAACGTGTCCTTTCCTGAGGGAATGCTAACTCTCTCTCCTCCCTTACAGCAGGACATTGAGCATAAACGTGTCCTTTCCTGAGGGAATGCTAACTCTCTCTCCTCCCTTACAGCAGGACATTAAGCATAAACGTGTCCTTTCCTGAGGGAATGCTAACTCTCTCTCCTCCCTTACAACAGGACATTGAGCATAAACGTGTCCTTTCCTGAGGGAATGCTAGCTCTCTCTCCTCCCTTACAGCAGGACATTAAGCATAAACGTGTCCTTTCCTGAGGGAATGCGAACTCTCTCTCCTCCCTTACAGCAGGACATTGAGCACAAACGTGTCCTTTCCTGAGGGAATGCTAACTCTCTCTCCTCCCTTACAACAGGACATTGAGCATAAACGTGTCCTTTCCTGAGGGAATGCTAACTCTCTCTCCTCCCTTACAGCAGGACATTGAGCATAAATATTCCAGACAGATTGCTGTACAAATGGCGTAAACGCACTTACAAGACTCTTACAATCTGTGCTGCACTGATACCTCTCTCAACCCCTGGATTGCTGCGGTCTTTGTGCTTTCGGGGCCTGCTTCTGTAGCAGGCATGTTCAGGTATATACAGGCATATTCAGTTGTATACAGGTATATTCAGGTATATACAGGAATATTCATTTGTATACAGGTATATACATGTATATACACATATACATTCACGTATATACAGGTATATACAGGTATATTCAGGTATACACATGGGTACTCTAGGCGTGGAGGCAATTTCCTCATTCAACGCCTGACACCCTTTACAAGAAAGACAAAGTCTCCACCTGAGGTTATACACTTTTTCTCTGTCTCTCCCATGAATACGGTCCAGCTGGTACTGGAAACTTCCTTACGTGTCTCTCAGGGCAGGCTGGGCGACAAGGGAGTGATGTATGACTGCCAGGAAGGACTAGCACACAATCTCTGGCACCCCAAGTATCCGGTCATGATAGACCACAAATAACGACGTCTATTAATTGGCAATGTAGACAAAATTAGTCACGTATCACACAAGTTTGCTGGTTAGCAAACTCAAGTATTCATCGAGAAGTCGCGAGATTGGTTGATGAATGAGGTCCGAAATTTTTCCTGCGTGTCCTGTGCAGGATGTCAGATCATGTATTAGGAACTTGTTTCTCCTTGAGAAAATATACGTTTAGTCCATTTTAGCCAATGACCATGCAACACATTTTCATCACACCCAAGCCCTCGACGTACCAATTCCTCTACAAAACCAGTGGGCTCCAAGACGATGGCGTCACGGAGGGTCTGGCACCACCCACAGTCTGCTCGCATTTCTTCCAGACGCCCAGCTCCCACCGTCCATGTATCACGGGGTGACGCAGAAGCGAAGGAGAAGGTTGTGAATAGAAACATCCAGCGTGACACTCTCTGACAAACGGTCCTCACGCACACTGGGACAGCAGAGAAGCCATCAGCAACTGCCACCATGCGCGATCAGGATGCATCCCAGTGAAGCGGAACTGCAAGGAGCACGCTGGTGGGGACGCAGTCCAAGACTACAGAGTACCAGCAGGTGCAGAGTGACGCTCCATGGCCAGGACGTATGGCTAGAGGAAGGTGCTGTATCGTCGCACCAGCCTCGCCATCCGTCAC
>JAWQFJ010016039.1:220000-222500 GCA_034096865.1 Theodoxus fluviatilis
GGAAAGGGAAAGGATCAGACTCCATTTGTCTCACTGCTCGCACACACTTCGGTCACTGTTTTTCTTCCAGAAATTATTACTTTGTTCCCTTGTTCAAGGAGGAGGAGGGGGGAGGTGGGGAGGGTGGGGAGGAGGGGGAGGAGGGGGGAGGGAGGAGGAAGGGGGAGGAGGGAGGGCGAGGGGGAGGGGGAGGAGGGAGGGGGAGGAGGATGAGGAGGGAGGAGGAGGGGGGAGGAGGAGGGGGAAGAGGAGGGGGAGGGAGGGGGAGGGAGGAGGAGGAAGAGGAAGGAGGAGGAAGGAGGAGGAGGAAAGGGAGAAGGAAGGAGGAGAAGGAGGAGGAGGAAAGGGAGAAGGAAGGAGGAGGAAGGAGGAGGAGGAGGAATGAGGAGGAGGAGGAGGAAAGGGAGAAGGAAGAAGGAGGAGGAGGAAAGGGAGGAGGACGGAGGAGAAGTAAAGGGAAAAGGAAAGGGAGGAGAATGAAAGAAAGGAGAAGCAAAAGGGAGAAGGAAAGGGAGGAGAAGAAAAGGGAGGAGTATGAAAGGGAGAAAGAAGGAGAGGGAGGAGAAGGAAAGGTAGGAGGAAGGAGAGGGAGGAAGGAGGGGAGGGAGGAGAAGGAGGAGAGGAAGGAGGGGGAGGAAGGAGGAGGAGGAGGGGGAGGGGGGAGGGAGGAGGAAGAGGAGCGGCAACAGCACGAAGAGCAAGAAGAAAATGCCGATAAATAACTTTCACGAGTGTTTTGATCTCTACAACGACATCAACGAAAATGACACGACCCATATTTTAATCTTCTGTACTCATTATTTGATGCACCACTTGCATTTTCTTTCTCATCGCTCACTTCTCTCTTATTAATGACATTTTTTCAGCGTCGGCATTCTACTTGGAGTCTTCCACCATCTGGCAGCTCGCATGATAGTTCTCATCAGTGTCTGGGTGCTGATGGACTGCTGTGCAGACTACAAGAGCCAGACCATCATGTCGAGGCTTCTATCCAGGCAGGCTGCTTGCAAGGAAATGGACTCCTGCCGCTGACCTCAATCGATGGACGCCAATTAGAGCGAGGACATACATCAAAGGCGACGGCAAGGAGGCGGTGACAGCAGACCAGGCTTATTGGCATGTGGACGTCCCGTGCCTCGTCCATCAGACCAAACATGCAGCGAGCGTGGCAGGTCTTTTGTCGTGTGCGGTGAGCGGGTAAAAAGTGGGTACGGGGAGTCGGTCACATCAACGAGAATGACTAAGTGCCACGGCTGAAGTAAATTGGTGTCCTTGTGTCTGGGCTCGGCATGAAGAGTTCATCACTCGCGCGCTCATGGCTTTGGTGTCCTTGTGTCTGGGCTCGGCATGAAGAGTTCATCACTCGCGCGCTCATGGCTTTGGTGTCCTTGTGTCTGGGCTCGGCATGAAGAGTTCATCACTCGCGCGCTCATGGCTTTGGTGTCCTTGTGTCTGGGCTCGGCATGAAGAGTTCATCACTCGCGCGCTCATGGCTTTGGTGTCCTTGTGTCTGGGCTCGGCATGAAGAGTTCATCACTCGCGCGCTCATGGCTTTGGTGTCCTTGTGTCTGGGCTCGGCATGAAGAGTTCATCACTCGCGCGCTCATGGCTTTGGTGTCCTTGTGTCTGGGCTCGGCATGAAGAGTTCATCACTCGCGCGCTCATGGCTTTGGTGTCCTTGTGTCTGGGCTCGGCATGAAGAGTTCATCACTCGCGCGCTCATGGCTTTGGTGTCCTTGTGTCTGGGCTCGGCATGAAGAGTTCATCACTCGCGCGCTCATGGCTTTGGTGTCCTTGTGTCTGGGCTCGGCATGAAGAGTTCATCACTCGCGCGCTCATGGCTTTGGTGTTCTCGTGCCCGTTGGCCTTTGGAAAGGAGGGCATCATTCGCGTAAGCGTTCTGAGATTGTCGTGAAATCGGTGAGTTCATATCGAAGTTTTTCTTTTATTTTCTTGAACCAGATATAGCTATGTTTCAAAATTACAAAATAACTCATCGTCGTTATGAAGTTTCCGTTGGGATTTTGAGTATCAAAATATGAATTTCTTTGCCTCATGGCACACACCTCAAAGGTAGCATGATCATCATCGTGGAAATGTAATGATCGTACAGTGTGACAGAAATGTACCATCATAGATGTCATGAAATGTGATGCTGGAAAGGTTTCTCACAGAATTATCTTTGTACTTTATCTAAAGGCTGTCTGGCTTTTTTCTTCTATGCAAGCATTATGAGGCAACAAGTCCCGGATCCAGCTGACAAATTCTGAGATAAAACTGTCAGCAGGTCGGGTGGGTTGCTTCAAAGTCTGGGTGAGCAGACTCAGGCAGTTAGACGCGGGGTTGTGCATGCTGCAATATGCTGCGGAAGCTGCCTCCCTTTGGATGAAGAGGAAACACATGCTGCCCTGATGGGCTTGATGTCTTCTGCGATCTGAAATACAAGATACCTCCTGCTGCTTGGGGCCGGCTGTGCGAGTGCTACTGCAGCAGACCCCAA
>JAWQFJ010016039.1:230000-247500 GCA_034096865.1 Theodoxus fluviatilis
ATCCTGGCACGAAAGGTTCGGGAACAGAAGGGACATGGGACAAGTGGGACGTCTCCAGGAGGGTTGACAGCACTGGCCTTTCGGGCTTGTCTCTTCTTTTCTGCGGCGGTGATCCTATTTGCCTCGCATGTCTTGGCACCTTGGTAGATGAAAGAGCGCCAGGTAGATCGGTCCATTACAGCTCGTTCCCACGTGTCTGGGATGATGGCAAAAGCTTTCAGTGAAGCTTTCAGAGTGTCTTTGAAGCGCTTCTTTTGCCCACCGTGGGACCGCTGGCCATGCTGGAGCTCGTCATAGAAGAGTCTCTGTGGCAGTCTCTCGTCTGTCATCCGGACTACGTGCCCTGCCCAGCGAAGCTGTGACTGCATCAGGAGGGTGAAGACATGGGGAGACCTGCTTTGGTCAGTACCACTGTGTGGAATTTTGTCCTGCCACTTTATGCCGAGGATCTTCCTGAGGCTTGTTGTGTGAAAGTGGTTCAGTTTTCTAGCATGGCGTTGATAGACAGTCTATGTTGCACATGCATATAGCAGTGTGGGAGCACCACTGCCCTGTATACTTTCAGCTTGGTCTGAATGATAATGCCTCTCCTGTTCCAGACATTTGGATATATGCACACATGCACACACACAAACACACAGATATATGAACACTCAAACAGGGATAGAGATAGACATACTGACAAAAATGTGGGACGATAGGCAGGCATGCAGACAGACAGATAGAATAACAAAGAGCAACATACAGTACAGTTATTGACTAACTGACTGACTAACTGACTGACTGGGTGGCTGGCTGACTGATTGACTTACTGACTGACTGATGCACAGACCTACGCTGACAGAAGGATATAAAGACTGAGAGACCAACAAAAGGGCCAATATAGCATTGCTCTTACCATGGCATACATCACACTTTGCTCCCCTTCCATAGCCTCGTCTATCAGACATGTCATCAAACTCTCCAGGGGAGGCAGTTATAGATTGCAAGACCAAACCCCAAACCTGTCTTTAGCGATACAGGAATGAGTGAGAGAATGAGAGAAAATGGCCGAGCTAGGGAAGGAAAACGGCAGGAAAGGCTATATGCGGGGAAACCTGGGGAGGAAGGAGGGAGAGGCCCAACAGGGCCCCAACAGGGCCCCAATGGGGTAGCCAGGTCATGGGCAGGGCAGTTAGCAGGAGATGGATCCTCGTTGTGACCACCGGTCCGAGTGGAAATGTGTCTGCGCCCAGAGTCTCCAGCGTAATGGGGGGACATCATCGCCTGAAGCCCCGGGTCCCTAATGCTCGCATTGGCCTGGCCTCTAGAGGCCTTAATCTGGGCCCTTGAACAGCACTTGATGTATAGGGTCTTCCCTTGGGGTCGTGCTGTCTCCACAAGGGCGTTCTGTGATTGTGTATGAATGACTGATCTTCAGTCTGAACAGTGGGGTCATATGCAGATCCCTCCTTCTATATTACGAGAACGTGTCCAAAAAGATAGATACGTTGCAATACTTTTAGCTTGGTGTCCTACTTTCAACAGAAGACCAAACGTTCATGTTACCTGTTTCCGTTTGAATGTTTTACTGGTGAACACAATCCACAAATTCACCATAAACATATGACATATTGCAAAGTATCATGCACATTTATCTGGTGCCGTGATTTGTTACGCATCACAGACAAAGCCACTTGAGCGTTGGCGCTCTGCTTGCATTGGTTCTCTTCATCAAGGTCCAAAACTGGATAGCAATGGGGACACTCACTGTCAACTGTACTGCGATTAACCTTCATGTGACTGTCAGCTGGCATCAGTGCTGAGTTACACACAGGCAGATGTAAAGTAGATCAAATATTGACACGTGTTGACACCACCTGTGCTTGCGAGCGGCTCGCCGTAAGAAACTCGGCACCAGTTGGAATACTGCCCAGAAAGGAGAAATTCTGCTTGCGTCTTATTCTGTGCGTTCCATCTGTCTGTTTCTGTTTTTATAATCAGCAGTAAAGGATTGGTCAAGTTACCCATCCGACCAAGGGCTTGAATTGTAAACTTCTTGTACGTCTGGGACTCAGATGTGGGTACCGTATCTTAATTACTTTTATCTTTGGAGGAAGTGAGGAAAGTAGGGGAGGAATCCAGGTTAGATTTCTTGTCAAACGACTCATCTCCTGCCCCCACCCCACCTCCCGTCCCTCCCATCGCCCTATCTCCACCTCTAAAAGTTCTCTCTCTCTCTCTCTCTCTCTCTCTCTCTCTCTCTCTCGCTCTCGTTCACTCTCTCTCTCGCTCGCTCGTTCGCCTGCTCTGTGTTTGTGCGTGTGTGTGTGTGTGTGTGTGTGTGTGTGTGTGTGTGTGTGTGTGTGTGTGCGTGTGTGTGTGAGTGCGTCTGTGTCAATGCGTTTCGGCTTTCGGTCTCTGTGAGTGTATGTGAATGTGTGTGTGTGAGTCACGAGTCTCAGAGAGAGAGAGAGAGAGAGAGAGACAGAGACAGAGAGACAGAGAGAGAGAGAGAGACAGACAGAGAGACAGAGAGAGAGAGACAGACAGACAGACAGAGAGAGAGAGACAGACAGACAGAGAGACAGAGAGAGAGAGAGAGAGACAGAGAGAGAGAGAGAGAGAGAGAGAGAGATTCTACCCTACCCACATCTTGTCTCGTTTTCTTGAATACTGGCTTTTAGGCATTGAACATAAATATCTTACTGAGCTAAGACATATAAAGAAAGAAATAAAGTATGCCATGCTGCAAGGGAGGAATAACTCACAGACTGATTTCAAATTTGCACCTCAGTCACACATCCCATTAATCAGACTATCTCATTTTAAGTCGGGGATGTCTGCATATCAGAGCCCATACATCCAACTCATGATCTACCGTACTAAATAGAGACAAGCCGAAGGTGTAGGTGTGATAAATGCTCGGGTTTTTAAAAAAAAGTGAGGAAGCTCACATCTAGAGTATTTTACGATGAGCCGATATGAGCGAAGAAGTCCTCTGTCTCCATGAAATAGATGTGCAAAAATGTTCAGGGCGCAACTGCCTCTGCTCTCGCTTCTACCACCCCGACCTTTTCCAGACGCGATGCAGACAGCGAGACAGAGGGCTATATGGCGAGAGATAGCGCCATCTCCCTTGCGTCAGTCTGCTGCGATGATTAACGAGAGCAGGGGTAGAAATTGCGCCAGAACGTTTTAGCACATCTATTTTATGGAGACCAAAGACTTTTTCGCTCATAACGGCTCATCATAAAATACTCTAGATGAGAGTTTCCCCTCTTTTTTTCTCCAGGAACATTTATCACAACTACATCTTCGGTGCGTCTCTATTTAGTATACATCACGGGTTGGATGTATGGTCTCTGATTTATAGACATCTCCGACTTGAAATGAGATAGTGTGGTTAATGTTATGTGTGACTGGTGCAAGATTAATGGTTTTTGCGACTGGTGCAAGATTAATGGTATGTGTGACTGGTGCAAGATTAATGGTATGTGTGACTGGTGCAAGATTAATGGTATGTGTGACTGGTGCAAGATTAGTGGTATGTGTGACTGGTGCAAGATTAATGGTATGTGTGACTGGTGCAAGATTAATGGTATGTGTGACTGGTGCAAGATTAGTGGTATGTGTGACTGGTGCAAGATTATGGTATGTGTGACTGGTGCAAGATTAATGGTATGTGTGACTGGTGCAAGATTAATGGTATGTGTGACCGGTGCAAGATTAATGGTATGTGTGACTGGTGCAAGATTATGGTATGTATGTGTGACTGGTGCAAGATTAATGGTATGTGTGACTGGTGCAAGATTAATGGTATGTGTGACTGGTGCAAGATTAATGGTATGTGTGACTGGTGCAAGATTAGTGGTATGTGTGACTGGTGCAAGATTATGGTATGTGTGACTGGTGCAAGATTATGGTATGTGTGACTGGTGCAAGATTAATGGTGTGTGACTGGTGCGAGATTAATGGTATGTGTGACCGGTGCAAGATTAATGGTATGTGTGACTGGTGCAAGATTAATGGTATGTGTGACTGGTGCAAAATTATGGTATGTGTGACTGGTGCAAGATTAATGGTATGTGTGACTGGTGCAAGATTATGGTATGTGTGACTGGTGCAAGATTATGGTATGTGTGTGCGACTGGTGCAACATTAATGTTATGTGTGACTGGTGCAAGATTAATGTTATGTGTGACTGGTGCAAGATTATGGTATGTGACTGGTGCAAGATTATGGTATGTGTGACTGGTGCAAATTCGAATTCATTCTTGAGATATTTCTTCCTTGCTGCATGATATACTTTATTTCTAAAAATACTTCTTTTCAATGTCTAGAAGCTAAGAATGCAGGATGAAATATGGATAGCGTGGAAGGCGTTTCTCTTCCTCTCTCGCTCCCAGACATACACACACAGAAAGATGAGACACAATGAAACACGCACACACACAGAGAGAGAGAGAGAGAGAGAGAGAGAGAGAGAGAGAGAGAGAGAGGCGATGGAGAAAAAAAATGAACACACAGGAGACAAATGGACAGACTCGAAAGAAACAAATGAGAAAGAAAGACTGAAAATCATCTTGACTGCATATAAAATTTAATAACACAAGATTGGACATTTACAATATTATCTCTCTTCTCAATATGTACACACCACTCATGGGAAAATCAGAAATACAGGATACTCAATGGCAGTAAGTATCGCAATAATTATAATAACAATAATAATAGCACACCCCACTGTGAAAATAGAAAAGTCGTGCACTACGCTGTAGGAACTCGAAATTCTGCACTCACCAACCAGCACACGGATATCTAATCACGCTTTTGTGTCGATGTATGGGGGGGTTGGGGGTGGGGGATTTTTCTCGTGAAAACTTTCGTCTGATTATGCCGGGCCTGGCAGACATCGCATGTTTAGAAAATACTGACGAGCACCTGTGTGGAAATCGAATGAACGCAGCTCCACACACACTAGGAGACAAGGGCAGCTCCACACACATTAGGAGACAAGGGCCCGTATTCACAACGGCGATTTATCGGCGATATATTTTAACCCCGATTTATCTCTAAACTCAGACGATTCCAACTGCCTGTTCCGCTCTCCCTTGGCTGGAAACCAGTATATATAGCAAAGCGCAACCTAGGATCCTCTGACGAGCGTACCTTATCTAACCGATCAAGATAACGCGAGGCTAGGGGATAAATCGAGTGTTAAAAAGATAAATCGCCGTTGTGAATACGGGCCCAGGGGACTTGAGGTTTCGACACTGGATGAAATGTGTACTGGGGAAGTCAACTGCTTCAAGTACCAACGCAAGCACAATCAGCCCAAACCCTTCTAGACTATTATATACAACCTGATCACTCCATAACAGCAGATACACACGCCATTAACAAGTACAGCAATCCAAGAAACTGAGCATGTAGCCACACACACAATCTATCAACCCATACTGAAAACGAGTTTCTAAATTATTCTTGCCTGACGTTAAAACATCATAGGCATCACTGACAAAAATTGTTTTGCTAGCCGAATGTGCATTATGAACTAAAATTTTATTTAAAAAACAACAAAATCAAATCTAAAATTAACCCACGCACTTTGAGGTTTCATTCTTTTTCAGATATCTACTTGTATTGCCTTCCTGGTTGATTGGTACGCATTATTTGTTTTTCAGACAAAATTACGCATGTTGATGCCAAGTCAAAGTATTTGTAAGCTAACTCAGTAGTCTGCTGAGCTCTAGACTAGGATGAGAGCGCATCTAAGAAAACTGCGGGCCAACTCAGTTTAGTATATGACCAACTAAAATGAGTGACCCCCAAACAAGAACACTTAGTCCCATGGTGTTCCATAGAAAGAAGTGCCATTTACTGGTAGGTTTCAGCAGCCTTTAAGCCACTTTCACCATTAAAGATCCTATCACCAGGACGAATGTAAAGTTTGCAGTGTTAGGTATCCATAGGAACATGTGCTCACAGTAGCATTAAACGTTCACGTCACACCTAACAACTCCAATTTCACACTGCCGAGACAAACAGCACGTCTTCCTCCAAATGAAATAGCAGCACAACCAAATAGTCTTGCCATGATGATGGCAACCTATTTTATCTCACTGTTGACATTTTGCATGCATACACAGAACTCGCACAGACATACTCCACAAATATTAGATTAACTCTTCCCCAACTTAGGAAAATCAATGAAAAAGACAAGTTAAATAAGTCTGCCAACTCTTTTCTCCTTCATCAATTGAACTATACACACCAACACCTTTTCAAATCGACATCACAGCAGCACATGTGTCATTCAATCTCTGCAAAGGTCACGGTGAGCATTCGGAACCAGTCTTTTGTCTACTTTTCTTCCTCTGCATTAGATTTGAGAACTGTTGTGCTGTTTTACCAACAGCAAAAGTCCCAGACCATGATAATAAATAATAAAAAGCTTATCATAAAAAGAAAACAAAACTACCACATGAATATTCCATCACACGAATATAGTGTTTTTGTCACAGTGGCAAGCCCTGTGAAATGCATATTTCTGTGTACTGATAATTTCCTTACAGATGAGGGATGTATTTGTGACATAACAGCAGACTCCAATTAAGAAACTTGTATAACAGTAGTAGCAGAGTCTGCTGAAAATAGGGCATCAAGATCGAAATGTTAGCATCACTAGAAATACCCAAAGCATTGAAAAATCCCACAGGTTTACCGAGTCATTGTGATATGATCTCTTTCAGTGGAATGCTACTTTTTTCCATACCCTCTATCTGCATTTTATATGAAAGAGGCTGCTCTTGTTCAGATGTCTGCATATCTTCCTTCATTGCTATGTACTGTCCAGAAATCTGGGAAAAAGTCAGGAACCCCAGAACACTTTCACATAATACAGGAAATTTAATTATAGGAAACTCCAACAGACCATCTTTCACATTCATTTGTTTATTTCTCATAACCTCTCTCCCTAAATATTTCCACGGGAGAGTCAACAACCACCACTTTTCAGTCTCCTCAATATCTGCCACCATCTTGAAGCCTAACTGACAGTAACACACACCTCATGAAGAAGTTCACACACTTGCCCTTTTTCTAGTGCAGCACAACTCCACAGAACTCTCAGTTGTCATGGCCCGTTTTATCATGGAAACTGGGCTGTACATCCAGTAATTGTACACAGCCACTCACCAGTTTAAAGGTCAACTTTCCAGGGTGTCCTAATGGTGTGATCAAGCTATTTCTAGCACAATAGACTTTATTTGCTCATACATGGCCAGCATTGGAATCTATTGATCTCAACACTTACATATCAGCACTTGTGTCTTGCTGTGCTGCAACTCCAACACCTCCTCAGCAATACATGAGCAGGACAGAATCGGTCTGCTGCATTTCACAGGCCAAATAGAATCGGTATCAGACTGGAATGCAGAGCACTGGATTACCTGAAGACTCTAGACTTCACGCCCTTTTTACAAGGTTAGGACATTTCCTCCATAAAGGAAAATGGCACTCAGTTGTGTTTTGTTTTACTCTTTAACTTCAAGGAGTTGTGGGCAAATCATGCAAGTTCACATGGCTAATACATCACATGACTCATCCGAACTGATCACAATTAGTCTCCGGTTTTGTACATTGATAACTAAACAGCGGATAGAACACAGCAGCATACAAAGACTGAATTAAAACATTTCTAATGACAACGCAAATCCAAGAGAAACAGGCAGACTTCAGACATGGCAATTCCACAGTCAGCAGCAGGAATAAGTCCACACATCATAAACCGTTTACATGTCACAAAGACTTCTTCATCTTTAGAAATGGTGAAAGCTTAAAGAGTCAAGTCCCTGAAATACTCATGGTGACCTCTCTACAAACCCAATCCTCCATGAACACCCAAGTCTGTGAACCCAGCACAGCCACACCATTAGGGCTCCATGGATCAGATCCAAGGTTTTCTCAAGTCCAGACAGCCCGAATGGAATCCAAGTAGTCTTATGGTCAAGTTGGGAACAACCCGTCATCACTACTTAGGCAGATCTAGTCATGGGACAGCAGCAGCGCCTAATCTGGCCCCATACAGACTGTAGGGGTAGTAGGGACTCATTCCTGGGTAGGGGGTTTGACCCTGGACTCCAGGGGTGGGCAGGGCCGTCAGGGTCGTCTTGTAGGGGTGGTACCGGCTGTGGCTCAGCAGTCCAGAGACAGGGCTCAGGCTGGTGGGGTAGGTCCTCCTCAGGGTGTTGGGACTCAGTGGGCTGGCAGGGTAGTGGGAGTGGCAGGCTGCCAGGGCTGAGGGAGGCAAGCCCAGCCCATAGCTGGCAGCAGCGAAACTGGCGTCCATGCTGGATGTGTGTGCACTCCGCAGGTGCTGCAGCAGCTCTTCAGAGGAGGTGAACCTCTTGCCACAGTACTCTCCGGCAGAAGTCATCCAGTTGCACATCTGCGTGCCCAGAGCACTGTGGGGGTACATGGAGTGGAAGGAACTGAGCGCCGAGGCACTGGAGCTCAGCGTGACTCCCTGGGACAGTGAGGGCACCAGAGGACTCAGGCCCATGCTCAGACCAGCAGTCAGGCTGGTCAGACTCTTCTCATGGGCGCACTGGGCACAGCCTGGTGAGGTGCAGGTTGCTGAAAGGTGGGAGTTGTTTACTGTCAGCTGGCAGTTCGTGCAGTAGGGGTCTCTGCACACTGGTACTAGTGTCGTGGCACCAGATGGCGTGCGCACTCTGGCATAGGACACAAATGGGGACAGAGGCGTGCTGGAACCTGTTGCTGCCTTCAGAGCGGAACTCTGGGCTGCAGCTGCTGCAGCCGCGGCAGAGAGTCCGGACAGTCCTGAGTGAGCTGCCAGGGGGGTGGGGTAGGGGGAGGCAGCGTCCATGTGGAGACCAAGACCCAGGTGGGGTAGGGAGTAGCTCAGGGGGTGGACTGAGCCATAGGCACTCAGGTAGGAGGGGTGGTGCACTGGGTGCTTGAGGATGCTGGGGGTGAGGGAAGAGGAGGAGGTGGTGGTGGTCAGCGGGGAGGACTGGACACTCAGGGAGGACGTCTTGGATCGGGAGGGACTGGCAGAGCTGATGCGGTGAGACTCGTGGTGGTCACTGCCTCGGGAGTCCTCGCCCCGAGCACTGGAGGCTCGGGGTGGAGCGTGGTGACCATTACTGGAGCTGGAGGAGCCCGTGGCGGACATGGGTCTGGAGATGGAGGACGTGGTCACGGTACTGCTAAGACTGGTCGCAGAACTGGCCGGACTGCCCTTGGACTCGCTAGCCCCGCTCTTCTCACTGGCAGAGGAGTTGGAGATGGGGACCAGAGGAGGGATTTCTTTGGGTGGGATGGTTCTGAAGCCAGGCTTGGAGTCGTTGTCTCGCTCCCTGTCGCGCTCCTCAGAGGCGGGCCGCTTCTGGTTTTCAGGAGCAGCCTTGTCCTTGTCCACATCCTTCTTCTCCAGGGGCGGGATGATGGGCTTGGACGGCGTGGTGTCCTTGCCAATGCTGCTGCAGGTCTGCGCCAGCAGCGCCAAGGGGCTCTTCTTGGCGTCCAGCTGCAATGACAAAACACAGGGCTATCAGATGGGAGCGACTCAACTGGATGAAGGAAAAGTTAGTGTAGACATGAAATGTGCACAGAGGAAATTATATAAAGAACTTATTTATCTGATAGATGTGTGTTTGATATCAAACACATTTCCAAGCATGTAAGAGTTTTGCTCTTGAATTCAAGGAGACTCATCCGAGCAAACCTGTTCGTTTTAGGAAATTGAAATTGATCTCACCACCACCACCCACATTTTCCATTTATGCAATGCAATGGTGATTTCTTGTTAAATCTGAAGGAAATGCAAAGCATAGTGGAAATGTATTAACTAGTTATGGAAATATTTTTCCTGTACAGGTGAGAACTTGTCATATGGCCATTCAAATATCTCCAGAATCAAGTGTCGTGATCATAGTTGCAATATCTGCCAAAATCAACTTCCGCTGCTTGACTGTCACCGGACGACATCTGACGATAGACATTTGACGATATATATATATCCGTGACGTAGGGGTGAATGCAAACCGGAAGCAGTGGGTGGGGGGCAGCACATGCACTTCCAGTCTTGCAGCAGTTGATCAACAGCTGGGAAACACCTCTACCACTCCCGCTCTATCTCCGAACACACACCACCCACCCCCCTCTCTCTCTCTCTCTCTCTCTGCGTGTACATGTGCGTGACCCCAGTGTGTGCGAACGCATACTATATACTAGGAAATCACCACATAACAGTTTCACATGCGCGAAATCACTGCTTTTATGTCACAAAAAGGTGAATGCGCTTAACATGTCAATGTCTGAAAGAGGACATTCCTTAAATCCTCCAGCAACGAAAATATGTGCGTAGGCGTGAGAGGTGTGTTTGTGGGGATGGGGGAGGGGGGGGGGGGAAGGAAGGGAAGGAGGCAATTTCCTTGTTCCAATATAGCATCAAACCAAGACAATTTTCTGGGAGAAGCGAAAGGAAAGTGGTACTTCGTGATGTATCTACAGTAGAATGCAGGCAGCAGCCGACAAAAGTGGAAAGAAAAAAATCAGGAGAAAGTAATAACTAGGCGTTCGGATGGGTTTTCCCAGATGACATTCACGCGATGACTCACTTTGGCCCAGTTTGGGGCAGGAAGTTTAGAAATAAGACTGACTGATTCAATGGAAGAATTATATTTATTAAGAAAAGTTTGCAAGTTCTGCTAACAGGAAGAACATTTATGCTCTCTCTCTCTCTCTCTCTCTCTCTCTCTCTCTCTCTCTCTCTCTCTCTCTCTCTCTCTCTCTCTCTCTCTCTCAGCGAACGCGATGGGCTCAAACATATTCGTCCACGCATCTCCGCAAATCTTAGGAGAGCAGATTCCAGCAGCGGGCCTATGTTTGAGAACCACTCCTTGCTTGAGGCCGTAGTGACCAGCAATGCAGGGGCGACGGGTACATATTTCAGAGCAAGTGAAACAGACATGCAAGAAATCTCGCCACTCGGTGCCATTGCATCTCCAAATCCCCACCCCCCAAGGTAGGGGCAGCAGACGAGGAAATCAGCCTCCATCCTCATCGATTTCCACTTAGGAACTGGAGTGGCGCGTCTTCCTGTTAGTGGCACTGCCTCTCAGAGTGACCACGGAGGCCATCACCTCCACCCTCTCCCCGTAACACCTCCAGCTACATTCTCTGGCTCATCTTTTTTGGCGTCCAAGACCCATTTTCACTTTTCACAGAACCTTCCTCCTTCACACACACACACACACACACACAAACGTACGTACAGACAATACACTGCTAACGGGTAGTTTCAAATCATTTATCCGAAGCTGTCTGCCCTTCTCCAAAAGCAACTATCAGATTTGATTTCTAGTATTGGCGTCTGTCAACGGCAATCACGAGAAGAACCAATGCCAATACACTTTAGAGTGGTTTGGCTTTGTTGAAACATGCACTTCCACGAAGTAATTGATTATCTTCCAGCCGATTTCAAGCACGCAAAATTTTATTTACTTTGTTCGATGTTTCCATTGCATTTACCATGTTCTGCGCGGACTGCAAATATCGAAGATTGCCTAGCCCTCAAATTGTGACCTCTGAAATCCATTGATTTTAGGATGTATCTGCTTAACTCTATGCATATTGTGTGTGTGTGTGTGTGTGTGTGTGTGTGTGTGTGTGTGTGTGTGTGTGTGTGTATGATCGCAGTACTCGTCGCCCACACGCTACCCAGGGGCTGTTTGCAGATAACCTTTATCGCTCTGATTGACGCCTTCCCATACATTCTGGATCTTCCTCATCTACGAATCTCCTCTGAAATGACCTCATCAATCCACACCTGACTGCTTCCATACGGCTGATTGTGATCATTTCAGCCATACCTCTCCCGACCATATTGTTCAGATCTAGATAACGGTCTATCACCACATCCAGTCCACAGAACCCACCCCCCCTCAGGTTGAACGGTCATCGCCCTAGGTAAAATTCACGCTGCCCTCCGACTATGTGCCAGGGTTTCTCATGCTATGTAGTAGTGTCTGTCAATAGTTCGCGAACTTGTCTACTTACTATGAGTAAGACAGAATAATTTTAGTTCAGCTCGTGGCTCACTACACAACTTCAACTGTAAGCAAGCACGTGAGTTACCATAGACAACTTTACATACGCCTTTCGAATATTCTAGGCACAGTTTACGACTACAGCAAGGCAAACTTGAGCAAGAGTGGACGATCAATTGCATTACCAACCTAGTCCAGACGAACTCCTTTGAGTGGGCTTCTCATCCTCACCATTTTGTCCAACACCCAGACCTCACGCATTTCGGGATGTTGGCTCCTCACACGACCCACTCCCGCAGAAAGGAGTGGGTTTTGAGGTTATCATTAGCAACAGGATGGAAGAAGGCGGATGGAGTCGCCATGCCTCCACCTGGAGTAGATCGTGTCTTGCTGGCACACGCCGCGGATGCCGAACTCAATCGGGACAGGGACAGTTGGGGGGGGGGGGGGGGGGGGAGGAGAAGGGGGGGGGAGGAGAAGGGGGGGGGAGGAGAGGGGTGGAGGAGAGGGGGGGGGGGAGAAAGGGAAAGAAGTGGGGGGGGAGAAAGGGAAAGAAGTGGGGGGGGGGGGGGGGGGATTGTTTGCCGGCGTGGAGGAAATGTGTAACAGGAAAAACGATAACATTCTGTACCAACACGCTGAATGCGAAGGGGAAAAGAGAATAATGTTCATTGCCAAACCAGCATTTTGCATATATCCCATATGGTTTTCTAGCGAGTCAAAGAAATACAAATATCGCGTTAAGAGTGCTGGAATGATTTTAAGAGTTGCTGATGCATTTACAACCGCCTACCTGAAAATGGTGTCCAACACTTGAAAGAAAAAAAAGAATCACATCTTCAAATAGACTGCACAGAGAGAGACAGGACAGAGAAAAAGGTGTCATACAGACGGAGAGAGAACACACAGGGTGTGTTACACAAGGAGTGAGAGCGAGCAGAATCCCATCCATCCATCCATTCATATAAAACAGACCACTTTCTTCAAAGCCACCAACGCATCACGCAGGCGAGACGCCAGCCAGACAAGGACAGCGACAAAAAACGCTCCCCTTCCGGATCAGGGGCAGGGAAAATCGACCGCGATCCCATTCCAATCCCGTAGTCGCGTCCACGAGCCCCGCCATCGACCGCTATGAGCAGCGCCCGCCTTGCATCTTCCACCCCCGCCATCGCTGCCTGTCTCCCTTCGCTGCCCGCGCTACAGCTGTACGAGCCGCGGGGTTGGTCCGTCTCAGAACTGCGGTACGAGTTTGGACTTCTCTCTCTATTCAGGTCTTGTGTTTTCGATGACATAAATGGAAGACGAACGATGTCCGAGACTTAAAGAGAATGGAGACAGCAGAAATTGGGATGTTTCAAACTCTGGGTGAGAGCATTGTTGTTTGAAATGGCGAGTCAACCAACATACATTATTAGTTGAGTAGTGGAAATAGCAGCAGTGCATTGTCAAATTAAACTGTGCGGCTGCG
The DNA here is from genome assembly GCA_034096865.1 of Theodoxus fluviatilis. NCBI lineage: Eukaryota > Metazoa > Mollusca > Gastropoda > Cycloneritida > Neritidae > Theodoxus > Theodoxus fluviatilis. The sequence continues at coordinate 243,531 of JAWQFJ010016039.1, forward strand.
TACATTTTTAATGTTTGGGATCAGAATTCGACAACACACTCATCCAAAAACTTTCCTTTGGCCCAGTGAAAAGACTGGTTAGTTTCACTGAAGCTGATGTAACATTGTGCTTAGCAGTGCGATTGCGCGCGTGTGCCTGGGTTGAGCCCTGGATAAGAAACGAGGCATTAACGTCACTGGAGATCGTGTGTGTGGTCGAGGTAAGACTTGATGACGCATCTGGCGTGATGTACCTGACAGTGACAGACACGCCTTCACCTTATCTGTCGACTACAAGTCCTCCTCTAGCACGGATGTGAGCCATCTCTCATACTGCACGCAATTCAACCCTCTCTCTCTCTCTCTCTCTCTCTCTCTCTCTCTCTCTCTCTCTCTCTACGCCACAAAGCGCAGGACAGATATACCCATATGATATCTTCGGCTCTCATGGTTGGATCGACTCGCGACCGGCACAACCGAACACGCAGCCTACACTTTCTCCATTTACCTCATCGAACTAGGCCGACCTCACTCCCTTTCCGCTCTTCCCTTCCCTCGCTCTCTCTTGCCCACCTCAAATTCCAAAAGGGTCGCCCTCGCACTGACGTGCCTGACAAATATCTACCGGCGACTCCGCTCGCCTCGCGAACACTGCCAACAAAAAGCCGACACGCCGACAGCCCGCTCGAAATACAAGCATGGCGTCGGGGTCTCCCCTGCACGTCAACCAACTACTACAGCGGAGCTTGCCGAGGCAGGCAGCGAGGGCCAAAGGCAGCAGGCAGAGAGGCAGGCAGCAACGCTGGCACCCAGGCAAGATAGCACAGAGGCAGGCAAGCAGCCAGAGAAGCAGGAAGAAAGAGAAAGGAATGAAGGCAGACAGGCAGACAACGAAGAAAGAAAGAAGCAGGCATGCCGAGAGGAAAAGAGGCAGGGAGACGGACAGGCAGGCAGCCATGGCTGCGTGTGTGAGTGGCAGCTGGACTAGCGGCAGGCTTGTTGTACGCCCACAGCCAGGCAGGGACCTCGGCCTGCTTCACCGTCGCCACTGACAGGCACGCCGCGCGGCGGCCTCAACGGTGGCCTTCTTAAAGGGGCGGCTGTGCTATAGCGGAGGCGGCGCGCGTTAGCCCCGCACAAGAGCCGAAGGGAACAGCAGTAAATGTGTGCAAGATTTTGAGCAAGAAATGGCAAAGATTTTCGGCGGCTGGGTGTACTGGAAACTGCAGACGGAGTGTGTCCACGAAGATAAACTACAGGAACGGCGCAGAAAATAAATGGGGGGAAAACTTATTTTAAAATGGGTGAGAGACTCGGACGAGTTGGCGAAAATAACATTTCCGAGAAGTAAAAAAAGTAAACCTAGAAACAACGATAAAAAGCCCGCTAACCGAGATCATCCATATCTACCCTGCATCCAGGACGCAAACACAACCTCCAAACTCGACACTCACCGTGGTAGGTAGAGGTTGGAGGTAGTCGGGGTGGAGGTACTGCGACGCACTCGACGTCAGCATGGTCCAGTTGTTTTCGTAATCCAGCACGGCAAATGGTGTATATCGAGCCTGACGCACACTCGAAGTGAACGCAGGCTACGCCAAATCCATAAAAAACTACAACTCCCCAGAACAACTCCTTCAACAAGAGTACACTCCACGGTGTTGTCACACACAAACACACAGCTGCAGACGACCACTATGAAGAAAACAGCAGTGGTGGTGGCAGGGCTGCGTAGTCACTGAAGTCGAAGGCGAGATACGCTGCCGTCCCAAGCGAGAGGCGTGAGGACGCCGAGTAGAGCTGAGGCGGAGAGCGCGGGGCGGTTCTTTCTCGCACGAGGGCAGGAGAGCTGGTTGTCGGCGCGCGTGTAGACGCCCGAGTGACGAGGCTGCGTCTCGCTGCTCCGCTCTCTCCCACTCCTGCGGAGCCTCCGGATCGCGCACGTCAATCAAACCCCGGCCCCCAGTAAGTGAACCGCACAAGTTTTATTGAAACATGCCGGCCGGGCAGACACCACACACAACACGGGCCCGACAACACTTGTGAATTACTTCAAGATGAAACGCCTGCGCCGCCCGCCAATGAAATCGTAAATAAGGACCCGTCTCCCACGGCGATTGGCTGAGCGCCTCGGCTTGACGTCTCGCTTGATAAATAAGGCGCGTGATGAATCGCCCGCCTTGCCAGCTCAGCCAATCAGAAGCGCGCATGGTAATTACTTGGCCCAGCGCCAGGCGGCCCCGCCACGTCTAGCCATCAATCATTTTGATGGCCTGCCTGTCAATCAAGTTTGATTTATGTCAGGGACTGCTGTTAATGTATACTTTGTACGGGCAAATGGAGGCTGAATATGTGCAGAGGGGGACAAGCACAGAGGAGAGAACTGGTTTATTTATTCCTCTAGACGACGAGGAGAAGAAAACGGGGAGTGTCAGTCCGAGCTGAGTGACAGCATCGCCCGTGGCTGGGGGAGGGGCTTTCGCAGCACGTAGTTGGCTGCGGAAATAAACCCCTCAGTCTTGCCTCGACTTTGGACCTGCAAAGGCCTCGGGCATCGGCGCCAAATTCCTCGCCCACCCCCCACCCACCGCTACCCCCATGGAGTCGAGAGTCGAGGAGGCAAAGGTGAAGATGTTCTCGTCTGCTCGGTGTGTAGAGCGAGAAGAAACTGCGGCTCCAGGATGAGGAGATCCTGTGCCAAGATCTCCATCGCCAACTCACACCCATGCACCGGAGTCCTCTCGCGTCCTTTCGTCACAGCCCGTAGCTGTCTGGATGTGTACACGTCAATCAATATGTTGATTGACAGGAGCTATGTCACGTGTGGCATGTTGGACGGGAGAGGGAAGGTAGAGAGAGGGGGGTGAGGGGGTAAGGATGAAGGACAAAGAGGAGGGGGTGGGGGCGTTTAGGGGCGGGGGTAGTCGGTTGCAGGGAGTGTTTTGAAAGAAGCACGAACTGTTACCGCGCTCTAGGAACTCAAAAGCAAGTTATCCCTAGACTGGTTAGTAGACAGGGTAAGTTGTTTTCTGTTGAAACCCGCCGTCTACGTAGAATGTTAGGTCTGTTTTACATTTCATTCCATGGTAGTCTGATGCTGTCCGTTTCAATCTGAAACTACCCACTCTCAAAATGGAGTGTCTTAAGGGAACAGAAAATGTCCGCTTCGTCTTAAAATTTCACGAATGCTTTTCGTCTACCTGCCTGCCAATTTGCCTGCCTCACTATATCCCTGCGTGCCTATTTGCATTCCTGCCTGCAGACCTGCCTGCCTGCCGACCTGCCTGTCTGACACTAATTACCCACCTGTCTGCTTACCGATTTGTGTGCCTGCTAGCGTGACTGCCTACCACGCTACTCGCATACCAGCTTGCCTTCCTGTCTGCATGCCTGCCTCCATATTATACTTGCGCATTTACTCACTTGGCTACCTACGTACATGCACGCGCATTTGCTGTCACAATATTGCGCATATCACCCATGCAGTGACACCTCCATTCCATATCGTCACGTCTTTGCTCTTTCATGCAGTTCCATTCGTAATGTGCCTCTCCGGCTGCATGCAGAGCGCACACGATTAAAAAGCATTGAATGTTGTCACAGGATGTGGAACAGAGTGCGTAAAAAGCGAGGGAGAGAGGGAGGGAGGGAGGGAGAGGGAGAGAGAGAGAGAGAGAGAGAGAGAGAGAGAGAGAGAGAGAGAGAGAGAGAGAGAGAGAGAGAGAGAGAGAGAGAGAGAGAGAGAGAGAGAGAGAGAGACAGAGAGACAGACAGAGAGAAGTTGTTTGAACATGGAAGTAGCAAATTAAAACAATGCTATATACATGTCTATACATTCACAGCAATTCACAGGAAAACAATTACACAAAACGAAAAATCCGGATGTATTCTGTGGCATACGCACGGCGCATGCCCGAACTGCAGTCTCTCAACGAGGTGATAATCTGCTCGACAGGTGCCGCTGTCAGCAACCTTTGACCCCGCCTCGACT